>MNCI01005003.1:0-12179 GCA_015680685.1 Gnetum montanum | reverse complement strand
AAATTAATCAATTATTAATAAAATACTAATAATTATTATTAACACAATTAGTTACCATTAATTCATGATATGCTCTACCTATGGATTTTAATATGAGGTTTCTAGCATCAAAAGTTTAGAATAACTATAAGGTCCATACTAACTTAAATACCCATTAAGAACTATTTGGTGTAATACATTACTTATTAATGCAAACCCTCATGTATGATAATGTCTAATTTTTTGGTTAGAAACTCTCATATATAGTTATCTTAGGTCTTAGATTTTCAATATCATCCTAAAATTTGGTCTAATACTCACTACATTAAAATTATTAGCCATGAAATGCCAACCATTCATGTATTAATTTAATTGTTATAAATCATGTTTAATGTATGCTAACCAAGCTTTCTAATATGTCAAAAATGCCCATATATACTTAAAATATCCACTCAAAACCACCAATTGAAGTTTCTATTTACAAGAGATATTATCACCGTTGTGTTATGTTGAGAAGTACGACAAAGTGTCATCATGACTTTTATGACCTTAGGTTACAATGTTTGAAGATACCATCACCACTAGAAGATGTTAATATAAGATGTCAAATAAAGTAGAAAATAGAAGTGAAAAATACGTAAATAGGAAAATATAATGCAAATAAGAGTAGATTAGGGCTATATCAATAATGAAATTCAAGAGCAATAGCATAAGATAAGAATGTTGAAAAAGAAAATGTTGGCTATAGAAATTATGGAAGAAAGATCATTTCATCTACCTAAGAGATCAGTCAGATGTAAGCTTTAGTAAGCAAGAAAAAGTTTAGATTCAAAAACCTTCAAGAGAAGCACCAAGCATAGTCATGATCATGAGCATGAAAGAGAGATGTACAATTGATGCCAAGAGAGCCAACATTGATAAGTATTTATAGATAGTAAAGGTAAATTTTGGCTAATTACATGAATAAAAAATAAATAACTTATTTTCTAAAGTTGGGTACCATATTTTCACAAAAAATATACAATGGTCTATTGATGGGTTTAAGGCATCGAGAAAATATTGAAATAAGCCCATATATCAAAGAATGGATTCCAATATGACATAAAAGAAAAAATAGAATAAATTAAATATATTTAGGATGTATTCTTACTATATCTTTACTTTATTCTAAAAATCATAGAACAAAATTAAAATAGAAAAAATATAAAATATAGACATAAATGAATTACCAACAATGGACCGCAACCATCTTTCCAATATATCTATCTAAGAACACAAAGAATTAGTGATATAACAAAAGAATAATATAAAAGTAAAAGGAACAAAATAATTGACAAAAAATTAATTAAATAAAAATGTATCACATATAAACAAGGAGTCAAGAGTTCAAATCTTGACAACCATAAAAGAAATATATATAAGCATAAACTAGAATACCTCATAATATAGACATGTTAAAATTAAAATAGAAACTTATGCATCAAAGCTAAACACAAATAATAATTAACAAAGTACATATCCTAGGTTCTAAATACCAAGTTGTTATACATTTTTATCCTTCAAGGAATCTTTGACCTTGAAGATAAGGAATAAGAACCCACCTAATGCTCCTTTCTTCTTATACTCAAGATCTTCTTAAGCCTCTTGTAGGTTTTCAATCCCTCTGGTTCTTTTAGTTCATTGTTGGAAGCTAGTAGAAGCTTCTTAGATAGGTTGATTTTCTTCTTTCTTTCTAACAATTTTTGACATTAAACCCTCAAGTACTCTAAGTCATCATAAAAGTAGCATACTTTCACTTTCTTGTAATTTTTTGCTATTAAAACTTGAGAGGTATGTGAACTACTCATATGTTATTCCACAACATCCTCTTGTGCAACTTTATCTTTAGTACTTACTACTATGATCGGATTTTCCTTCTAACATTCCCTCTTAGGAACTTCAACTTGAGCACTTTCTTCTTCTTAGTCTCACTCCATACTCAAGGCACATGACCTTACTTCATCATATCTTTCAAATTATAATGCTACTAAGTCATACCTGATAAAAGGTTTTAACCATTTTTTGAACCTTCACTCATCATCAAAAATATATGGAACATATTCCACAAATTCATTAAACTTAATATCATACTAATAAATATTTATAGTTCCTTGCTACAGGCAATAGAATTTATCCTTCTTCTTCTACTAATAGACCTTAATAAAAAAAATTTCTTAAATTTTTTCTTGATATCATCTAATAGGAAAATTTTTATACTCAAGCCTCTTACATGCAGCAAATTATTACACCATTTTTTTACTACTCCTTGAAGTTGATTGGTAGCTAAACTTGTCTTTTGAGTGAGTGAAAAACTCGACATTCAAAAAATATTCTCCATCTCTTCCATCCATTATTGTATCTCTAATGGATTGTCTATGCCTTTAAAGACTGAAGGGCTTAATTAAATTTCCTAATTAACCTTGTAGTATTATAATCATTCTTAATATCACCATAATTATTATTGCCATTTCACCGATTATTCATACCATTCATTATGTTAATAAGAGTATAAAGAAAGTTCTTCTTTTGAGCCATACAGATTAGCCTACTACAGAAATCACAACATGGATGGCTACGTAATCTTTTATAAAGAAGCCAAGTTTGAGTTAGGGCAAAGATTTGAATAGAGTTTAGAAAATATGATTTTTGAAATTCTAGAAATTCAAATCATAGAAAATAGAGAACAATTAAAATTTTGGAAGAATCAAATAGCCTTGGCAGTAATTCTAAAAGTCCATCTATGAGGAAGATGTGCATGTATAGTCAACACACATTTAATTGCCAAATAAACATGTTTAGATGTTAGACTATGTCAAGAAGAATACTTAATTAAGCAAATAGAAGAAAGTTTGAAACATAAGTTATTCCTAAGTTATACTGATCTAGTTCATTTATCTTTGTGAAGACTTCAATGTAAAAGTTCAAATTAGTGTCTGAAAATTCTTAAATATGGATATGTAAAGGAATCCTTGGAATATGAACTTAATTTTAAGAAGATGTTTTCATCAATTCAACATGCAATTCCATTAGCTAGTGCATATTGTGCTTACTTTGAATCTTCAATAGATAAATCAGATTCCAGAATTTAGGAATAGATTATGTTGATGGATAGTGTTGACCTTATAGTTTTGGTGTGTTAAAACATTAAGAAAAATGGAAAACACATTTGTTTTCTTGTCTATTTAATTGTTGTGCTTGTAGGACAAGAATTTGGATTGGGCAAAGATATGGAAAAGAAGCAAAGGATTCATCATGCAAAGGAAGATGAAGAAAGACATCTCTAGGAAGTAGTAGATGTCTTGGTTGATTTGGGGTGAACTCAAAGAAAATTCATAAAGACATCTTTAGAACTAGTAAGATCTCCTTCCCCAACCAAAGAAATCTTTTATGAGGTAAATACATCTTTATAGAATGTAGATGAAATACAAAAAGATGTCTCCCATTGAGTAAAGACATCTTCCAAGATGGAGACTTTAGAAAGATGTCTTTCAAAAAATAAAGATGTCATTCTAGAATTGAAGACAAATTCAAAAAGACATTTAAGACATAGGAAAGACATCTCCCATGACTGTTAGTGACCATTAGCTAGCTATTGCATGAATTTCAAGAAGGATTTAGCAACACAGCAACTAGAAGAAGACCTGATGTGCATTGGAAAGAGTTCAAGCATTGTTCTACTCATTGTATAATCATTTATAATTATTGAATTCTTTTTTGTTCTTCATTGTCTTATCATTTTTTTCTTGTAAAGTGTGTTGTACCTAATTGTACAAGGATTAGAAAATTAAGTTACAATCTTTCCTTGTAATTCTTATTCTTGTTGCCCTACTGGGTTGAGTTCCTTGAGCTTGTCAAGATCCTATGAGATTGAGTTGGTACTACAATACACCACTCTGGTGTGAAGCTCAAGATTGTAAAGGTTGTGAAAGCCTTGAAACCACATTTCCATGCCTAACGGGACCTTATGAGGTTGAGTGATTAGTGTATAGGATGTGGATCCTTTAATCACATTTTGAGAGCAACAATGTTTGGAGGTGTGGTTGCAATCTACCCTCTGTGTGTGGACTATCCAAGTTGGGGAATAACACTAAATTCACTATGTATGCTTTTTTTGTTTAATTTTTTATTTGAGGAACTTATTCATGCCCCCTTTCTAAGTTCAATGATTCTCAAGTGGTATTAGAGCCTAGTACTATTTGCTTCATCATCAACTTCAAGAGTGAACAATGGAGGAGGCTTCTTACACAAAGCCACGCATGTTCGATGGATTTGTCTTCATCTATTGGAAATATATAATGTAAGGATTCTTTGAATCCATGGATTTTGATGTTTGAGAGTCAGTCTTGGAAGGCTATGCTTCATCTGTCAACAACACCATTGGCATCATCAAGCCTTACAACAAATGATCTAGAGAGAAAAATGATAAGTTCATATTTAATTCAAAAGAAAAAAATTTGTGTTTTGCATTGAATAAATCTAAATTCAATAGGGTAGTAGGATGTAAAACAACCAAGGAAATTTGGCAAACTTTAGAAGCTACTTATGAAGAAACCTCTATTATTAAGCAATTGAAATTATTAGTTTTGCAAGGTGAATATGATAAACTCAAAATGTGAGAAGGTGAGATAATAAAGTATTATTTTTATAGAGCTAATAATCTTGTTGTAGCCATTAGATGAATAGGAAAAGACTTACCCAAAAGTATGTCATCATCAAAATGATCAAAACTCTACAACCATAGTTTAGGCGTAAGGTCATAGCAATGGAAGAAATTAGACTTCTCAACCTTGAAATTTGAAGAGCTTCAAAGTGCTTTCATCACTTATGAAATGAATCTCATAAGTGAAGGAACTATTCAAGAAAGGCCCATTGTCTTAAAGACTTCTTCAAAGGAGAAGGAACTCAATGAGTAGAAATAAGGTAGTGAAGATGAGATTGCCTTTTCCACCAAAAAGCTACAATGACTAATTCCTAGGAAGAAAAAAGGAGCATATCTACAAAGATTCAATCAACATAAAGGTAAAGAAAGAGGTAAGAACTTTTTAAACTCTAATTTAGATTTTTCTTCTATAGAATGTTGGATGTGTGGAGGTAGAGGCCATGTGACTTTCGAATGTCCTAGTAGCTTTAGAATGCAATACAAGAACAAATTCCTTAAAAAATAAAAGAATATCAACTTTTATATAAGTTGGGATGATTGGAAATAGAGTGGAGAGGAAGTGGAAGTTTATGCAAAAAATTCTCAACTCATTTTCATGGCTCTCACTGATAATGATTCATCATACAATGAATTAAATGAAAATGAGAGGTTTGATTTATTATGTAAAGAACTTTTAAATTTTCAAAATCTTTGCAATAAGTTAAATAAACAATTCAATTCTAACAATCAAGAAATATTCTCATTAAACTTAACTATTTCTAATCTTAACAAACAATTCTTAGACCTTAAGGCTAAGAATGAAGCACTAACCAGATCATGTGAGTAGATGAAAGAAGACCTTGCTAATGTTAGGCTAGTGAATGAAAGACTAAAGAAAGAAAAAGAGTCTCTTTGAATGGTTCTTGGACAAGGAAGAAGCGCACAAGACAATAGTGAACTTGCATGTTGCCACCAAGAAGAGGAACCTTCATCTCATCTAAAAGAACCATCAAGGAATAAGGACTCTACATTAAGGGAAGCTTCTGTCCAACATAAAACTCCTCAAAGGTTTGGTCCTTCTAGTTATTTTTCCAATAGGAGAATTAAATTTTTTTATTGTAACAAGATTAGGCATAAATAATGGAAGTGCAATATAAATTTTAGTCATATGAATACATGGAAAAATCACAAGATTCCTTGGTTTTATCAAAGTGCACCAAGAAAGGGTTTTATGTAGGATCACAACAAAGATTGGAGGTCAACCCAAAGGACCAAGGTTGTCAAAAGGAAATGGAGAATTAAACAAGACCAAGGGCATCAAGATATGTTTCCTAACAAATTTGTAAGAGGAATTCATGCATTGAACACTGGGAGAGTTTGGTTCAAAGAAGATTCCTCAAAAGTGGAAACACATTCTTTAGCTCTTTAGACATCATCATATTCCAACAACATGATAGATAGGTAGAGGTAAATTTTTGTTTTTGTTTTCAAAGTTTAATTGAGACTATAAACTAATGGCAGCCTTCCAAAACCTCATCTTGACTTTTGAGGAAAGACATCTTTCAAAAGTCAAAAATGTTTTTGCCAAAACATCTTTGGTAAAACAAAGACGTCTCTATGACTTTTTGTTTGTTATGGGAAAGATGTATTTGATAAATGAAAGACATATACTATATCTTTTACACATGAAAAAGACATCTTTCTATCAAAAAAGACATCTCTTTTTTCATTCAAAGCCCTTGTTTACCCATAGTTACAAAAGACAAAACCCCCCATTTTGTTGTATTCCTTCACAGAGATCCCACAGAGATGACCAGGGCTCCATCATTCACAAAAATTTTGGTAGAGATGGCCCACAAGAAGATTGACACATCCAGAAATCCACCAAAGAAATGTGCAAGAGGAAGTTCTAGTAGTGTGCCATCTTCATACATTCCCCAACTTTGAAGTAGAGGCGCTTAGCATAGGTTTGAGGCTACAAGAAACACCACTATTGTTTTTGAGCATTCTCTTAATTTTCCTCTGCATAAACCATAGGCTCTATTAGATTATTTTAAGCATTTGAACTGGACTACATTCATTTACATGAATTTTCTTGTGCCTAAAGTGTTAATTCAAGAATTCTACTATAACATTGTTATTTCTAATGCTATTGTGGAGGCTTTTACATCCACTATTGGTGGAGTTATTGTTGAAGTATCTCCTCAAATTGTTAATGCACTTTTGGGTATTTCCAGTCCTAATGTCTTCCAAGTTACTATAGAGTCTATGCATGACATTTACACAAATGGTATTGTGCACATAGCTCATGATGAATTTTGTGATTTATTGTTTGTGAGAGATATCTCTTTTGATTGGGGTTACATTGAGCAGAGTAAGATGACTCTAGATGCCTCTAACTTGTCACTTATTATTTTGTATAATATAATGTTGAAGAGAGGAAGTTACAATTATCTACTAAAACCCATGGCTATGTACTATATTACTTGCTTACAAGGTTACCATTCAATCTAGGGCACACTCTTTGCAAAGACATTCTGAGCCTCTATGCTAGGAAGAGAATCCTTGGGTACCCCTACCTCATCAGCATGTTGATTCATCAGATGGATGTACCTATTCTAGAGTTGCCTTTATTTCAAGGCAAGTAGAGTCTTGGTGAGTATGTAGAGAAGAGGAGTTCTTCTCACACAACAACAATGAGACCTAGCACCAAATTACCAAAATAAAAGAAGGATGCCTCACCACAATTGAGAAGATCAAAATATTTTGAAGCTTAGATTACTTCCTCTTTGAAGAGGATATTTAGACCCATTAACTGAGGCATTGGAAACCTTGGGAGGAACCTCTCTTACTTGTTTAAGAGCTTAGATGAGGCTGGGATTCCTCATCCCTTTGATGGACAAGTATTTGAGGAGGTCACTGCTCCTTCCATCTTGGATAGCAAGGAGGATGTTACAATTCCTCCATGATAATCTTTAGTAGTAATCCCCTCATGTGCATATGACTTTTGATTGACTTAGATTTTGAGCTAGAGGCACATCTAGCTAGTGTTCATTGAAAGCATGATTCCATGCAGCAGTTAGAGCATCATGTTCTAGTGCCTCATATTTTCACTATTCCATCTCATGTTGATGTTCCTAGCTCTTTTGAGTAATGGGACATGGAGAGCATCTTTGGGACCATGTCCCAATGGCTCCTAGTTCAGTAGCTACCAGCTCCATAAACTCCACCAACTTCATCTTGGTTTCAAGTGAAGCTTCATCCTAGGTAGGCTCCAATGTAGTGAGTTGAGTCCTCAGATTCTAAATCTAAGGATGCTACTGAGGTTAGTGATTGAGACCTCAAAAAGTTATTTTTTCTCTCCTTTTGTAATTAAAAAGGATCAGACATTTTGTTGGCTCTCACATAAGTGATTTTGGGACTTTGGACATATGTGATTGATCTATGGATAGTTATACTCCAAGATTCTTATGGATAGTTTGATGTAAAACATTTTGTAGATGGTTATGGAAAAATTATGTGTTTTTCAGTAATCTCTATGTGGTCTATTGATTTTTATTCTACCTCTTTTACCTAATTCACATCCTATTGATCCTCCACACTTATCCTAATCCTTGGCTATCATAGAACTTTATATGTCTTTATGATTTTCTTATAATAACTTTTATGATAATTTTGTATATATATTGATATATATCTAAAGGTTTGAACCTTTTGGTTATGTCCAAAAAGGGGGAGAAGTATTGTGCAAGGCTAACCCATTTTCTTAAACTTTGGACATTACCAAAAAGGGAAAACTTGTGGACCTTACAATTTTGATATGTCAAAATATTAGGAAAAATTGAAAAGAAGTTTGTTTACTTGTCTGTGTGACTATTGTGCTTGCAAGACAATAACTTGCATTGGGCATGCTATGGACAAGAAATGAAGGATTCATCATGTAAAGAAAGATGAAGAAAGATGTCTCTGGGAAGTAGTAGACATCTTGGTAGATTTGGGATGAACTTAGAGAAAATTCAAAAAGATGTCTTCAAAAATAGTAAGATGTCTTTCCCTAACCAAAGATGTCTTTCATGAGGCAAATAGATCTTTAGAGAATGCAAATTAAATATAGAAAGACATCTTCCATTGAGAAAATATGTATTCTAGGATGGAGACTTTAGAAAGATGTCTTTAAGGAAACAAAGATGTCTTCCCAGAATTGAAGGAAAATTTAGAGAGATGTCTCAGATGTGAGAAAGACATCTCCCATGATCATTAATGATCATTAGCTAGCCATTGCATGAGTTTTAAGAAGGATTTAGCAACATGACAGCTATAAGAAGACATGATGTGCATTGGGAAAAGTGCAAGCATTGTTGTATTCATTATACAATCATTTGTAATCATTGAATTCTCTATTGCTCTTCATTGTCTTATCATTTTGGAATTGTAAATTTTGTTGTACCTAATTATACAAGGATCAACAAATTGAGTTGCAATCTTTCCTTCTAATTCTTGGTCTTGTTTCCCTACAAGGTTGAGTTCCTTGAGCTTGTTGGAATCCTGCGGGATTGAGTTATTAGTGCTCCGGTACAATACTCTAGTACAAAGCTCAAGATTGTAAAGGTTGTGAAAGCCTTGAAACCACATTTTCAAGCTTGATAGGACCTTGCAAGGTTGAGTGATTGGTGATATGGTATAACACTTCAAAGTAGGGCTTGACGACTGTATAGGATGTGGACCCTTCAACCACATTTTGAGAGCAACAATGTCTAAAGGTGTACTTGCAATCTATCCTTCATGTAAGGACTACCCAAGTTGGAAAACCATGTTAAATTTGGTGTGTGTATTTTGTTTGTTTAAGTTTTTATTTGGGGAACTTATTCATCCCCCCTCCTTCTAAGTTTAATGATCCTTAGATAGTGCTCATCAAGAACCACAGCTTAGTAATTACTTTGCTATGATTAATGAGGATGGATCAACAACATTCTTCAATAAGACTTTAGATTATATTTGGTACAATATCTGATTCTTCCAAGTTATCAAATTACTAAAGTTAATTTCTAAAGAAGAAGTAGAGGAGAATCAAAATCAATCTTTTTCATCCTAAATAAGACCATCTGATCATATACTACTTATGGTAGGATTACAATTACTTTCATCAATTCATAAGATTGATCAAGATCAAGAAGTATTTGACACTTACTTTTGTTGATAAATCTTATTATTTTCTTCATTGCTTAATTTATATTTTAATTAAATAAATAAAACATCAAAGATAATGAAAGTTGGGAAGAAAGCATTTGCCCTACCTTCACTTGAATAACCAAATCTGAGTTGCACTATGTGTGATCTTGGTTAGGACTGGTGATTGGTGTTTGGTGGATCCTTAGTCCACCTCTTATCATTATCATAGAAAATGAGGTAAGTATTAATAAAATAGAAAATTAATTAAGTATTAATAAAATAATATTTAATACTTATACATACATACATACATACATACATACATACATATATATATATATATATATCTCACATATAATTTGTTTGTAGAATAAGCAAAAAACAACTTCAAGTTCAAAGGAGAAATCAAATTATTGGAGCACATGATCATAACAAAAGCATTAAAGCTAGAAAAAGATAGTGAACATGGACTTGTTCAAGGATGAACGAAACCTAAGAGGGGTAGATTGTAACATCACCATTCCCAAATGATGTTGTTGCTTAACAAAGATGGTGCCTCTTCATAACAAGTGTTATCATTATCATAAGAAAACCTAAAAGGATACATTGTAATAATAAATGTATCTCTTAAAGTAACCTTTGGGGGTTTAACTTGAGGCATTTATACCTTGGCATAGAGGTCATGTCAAACATGGAGTGGCAAAGCTAGTATAGGCAAGTCATAGGAGCTGGATGAAGTAGAATAGGAAGTGGATTGGCCATCTCTTGTGGTTGGGTTGTAGGTCTAACCATGATGGTAGTGTTGGATTGCCTCTAAGGGATAGATGTTGAAGGAAGAAAACCCTAAGAAACACTCTTAGAGCATAATCCAAATACTCTATTTCATATTAATATAGCATCATTTCTTTCTCTTTCTGCATTTTCCCTATTATTTCCTTTATACATAATGTTAAATGTTACATATATTTGATATTTGGTACAATGTATTCTTAAGCATAATTTCTAATAAAATGTATATTTGATGTTTTCCATGACATATGGGAATGGGATGTCATAGTTAAGGACTCATGAATGTTGATGTACTATACCAAGTTGATTATAAATGAGGCTTTTAGCATACTACCTCCTTAGAGAGTTTAGGATTTAGAAGCATGGGACTCACCATTAAGAAGAAGATTAATTAAAAATTATCTTTTCAATCTACTATGGAAAGAAATTAGCTATGGTTTAACATGTTAATTAGTTTAATGGAAACCTAAGTGCATGATAAAAGAAGTTATTAGAGAATTATAATGAAGATCTTAGAGAACTCTATTTTAGTTAGAGGTGAAATGAAAATATTATCTTAACATTGGCATTTAAATGATTTAGGAATATTTGCATCTCCTCATTACTTGATTGACCTAATTTATTAAAGACGATATTACTATTTTTCACAAGAGGCTATTTGTCATTCTTGAATACATTACAGTTATCATTGTCATGCCTAGTAGTCTTGTGATAATAGCAAAACTTATTTGGCTTATAGCACTTAAGAATCAATGGATGATATTTCATTTGTTATGTAGGATTCTTGATGATGTTTTGTAATCACCTAAATTAGACACAATTCTATTTTGAAATTTATTTAGGGGTTGTGTCCCTTCTTAAGTAGCATGTTATATAGATGTGTATATGTCATGGTGATCTTATGAAATTTGAATATATCTTTATAAGTTCTTGTTTATTAGATTCCAATTGATGAAACCTGCTTAGTAGTCGCTAATGTTTTTATTCATTCTTGGAAACATATGTAACACTTGCATAGGGACCTCCAACAACCATCTGGCTCCCTTTTAGGTATTTCCAAGGGAAGGCCATAAAAGAGATATTAAAAGAGAAAAAATTATTAAAAAAATAGGGGTTACTTAATCCCTAACCCTCTAAGGCCTTTTTCTTCATACAAATATGGTATATCTCATAATACATGAAAGGTAAACATCACAACATCTAAATAAAAGCTACTACTATATTCTACTTAACATCAAAGTAAACATTGATAGAGGAGCAAGGAGCACATATTCACACTATTTCTAACATATTGAATGTACAATTAGTACAATGATTATTCAAAAACATTTCTCATAAGCTTGAATACGGCAACACACGCAACGCCATGACCAACTTCAAGAAAATTTAAAGTACACCTTATGCAACTAAATGGTCATCTGAAGTACATTTATAAAATTCAGTTTCTGATTATAACATATTTCTATGTGCCCTTCGTTTTAGCCACAGCGGGAATCAATCCCATGACGTGCTGTTTTGTAGGTAGGTGTTAAGCAGAAACGTAATGTTTTTTAAAACATATATT
>MNCI01005001.1:46208-61984 GCA_015680685.1 Gnetum montanum | reverse complement strand
TTCATGTCTAACCTCTTGATCCTACTATCCTTTTGGTGCCTTGTTGAAACTCTTACGGCCTCCGTTATATCTAGCATGTTTCTAGTTGCGAGTAGGGGTTCTTCATGATCATCTCATTCATAGCGTCTATGGTGTCTATGTGGTTCCCTACTCTCCCTTCTTCTATGTCTTGATTCTTTAGAATGCCCTTGTCCTTATTCTTGACTATCTCATCAATGACTTTCTCTTCATTTTCCCCTATCCTAACGATTGGTTTCCCTATGGCTGCATCTGAACACTGAAGGAGCGGGTGAAGATGGCAATGAATGTCAAGAAGAAGGAGAACCATCGCCACTATTGTATTTTCTACCTTCTCTTCGGTGGTCTCAGCCTCGATCATGATCATGATCAGAACATCCACCCTTATCGTGTGTTCGTGTCCCTTCGTTAAACACTTCATGTTCATGGGTATTAGAACTAGGGTTGTGAATAGTGGAGTGGAGGTTCTGATACACCACCTCTTGACCAATGTTAGGAGGAGGAACATCATTTCATGGAGAACCTGTTGAGGCGGGTTCACCATCCTCAATTTTGCTCAAAACGTATGGAGCATCATGGGGCCATTTACCCTTCAAAGATGTATGGTATCTCTCCTATTGCAAGTCCCTTTGACATTGCACTTTGGTGGGATGATAGTCCCTTAAGTCATGATCGCATGCAACGTATTTTGCATATAAAAGTAGCATGCCTATTCGTGTGAGAGCACGAAGGAGCATGTTGGGGACTGATCGGTCTAAAGGCAACACTATGTTACCCTCCAAGTCTCTAAAACACAATTGTTCATCTTGGTGAAGAATAAAGGTGAAATTGGGTACATACTCATCAAGATGAGTATATACCACAAGAAACTATTGAGGAACTGACGGATTCTAGTTATGTGTATTATGTCACCGACTGCTTCTTATGTTAGTCCTAGGCAGTGAAGTGCTCTTATGCGAAGAAGAAGATATCTTGTCTTGTTCAGTGTGCAATGTACTGTTGTCTTGTCTTTGATTGATTAACCCTAAGGGTTCATTCTAATGTTCCAATGATATGAATAATTTCTATGTTCTACGCAGTGCACAAACAACTAAGTCCCCAACAACGATGCTAATGATGAGTGGCGAGGTACCCCTACACTCAACCATACGAATACAAGCGTTTCTGGTCGAACTCCAAGGACCAAGTGCTTATGCACCTTAATGGAACACTCAAGGTTAATCAATTGTTGTTTTCCCAAACTTGTATTGTCACGGCTGTATGGTTAAGTAAGCTTGAGGTATATGATTTTTATTGCTTTTGTATTTTTTTATGTCTTCCACTAATAAAGGAGAGGGAGAAAGAACTAAGTGGCTAACTTACATTAACTATTCATTAACTAAGTTCTAAATGTTCCTAACACCAGTATCCATTCCCACTTATCATACACATCATAAACTAGTGCAACGCTATTGGGATTACCAAATGCTAATCATTACTGGGTTACTAAGCGCTACACGCATGCTCGAAGCGGTCATACTGAGTGTATTTAACTAAGGGGTTTGAAGGTTGAGAGAGATATTAATTAACTAGGAAAGCATTAAACAATCATTAATTACTAATTAGCTTAATCTATATGTTGCAAGGTTTATCATAAAGTTCATCTCTATTGCCGTACACAAAATTGTGCTCAGGTACAAATTGCTCAAATAAAGATCCGTTCACTCTATGACTCCTACTGTAGGCACACACAAATAATTCTAACTATGGAATAACAAATCTGCAAGAGTCTGGCTAAGTATCTAAGTCTAACTACCTTGGAACCAAGGGCGCCACCTCTTATTTATAGAAGATGAGGCAGGACGCGATATCTCGTGGTGGATGTGATATTGCGTATGCGATATCACGGCTTATCAAATTAGTTGTTATTCTCGTTCATGTCATTTTGCTTCTCGTTTTAGAAATCTTCTTTCCTCTGCAGTCATCGATTCTAGATTTTTAGTTTCTATAATCTCTGGTCGTCCTCTACCTTGGCCATGCCCACACGCATGCCAACTGCCACAATGTCCATGAATTATAATATTTATTACAGTAGATGATTATTGTTGCTGATCTTGAAGAGAGTGTTCTTTGCCTTGTCTATTAGGACTAATAGCAGCAGGATCCGTGTTTTGAAAATGCGTGAATTCTAATATTACATCTCTTAATCTTGTAACACAATGCCTAAGTTCAATATCTATAAATACTGCATCACACCATAATCGTCATCACCTTAACCATTGCCATGATCATAATCGTCACCATTTTTATTAATAATTGATGAGTGGCGAGGTACCCCTACACTCAACAATATGAATACTAGTGTAACACGCGCGATCTGATTGAACTCCGCAGACTAAGTGCCTACACGCCTCATGGAACACTTAAGGTTAATCATTCGTTGTCTTCCCAGACTTGTAGTTGTCACGGTGTATGGTTAAGCAAGTCTGAGGTATATGATTGAAGGGAAAATAGTTTTTTTTTTTAACTGTTGTGTATGTCAGTGCTTTGTTTTGTGTTAGTGCCATGTATGCCTATGATAATGTGTTTATTTAAGAGACTTCTTAAGCAGCTTCTTAAACAATGGTTTATTTTTTGGTTTTAATTGTTTTGAGACAACAATGTCCTTCATTCAAAGGAATCAAAGAGTAAGGCCTACAATGCAGAATTTATCTGAAGCAGCATCCATAGGTCACCTGGATCAGTCTGTGCCTTTGATGCCCTTTAATGATCAACAACAATTTCCCTTTAATGATAAACACATACTTGATTTCTATGAGCACTCCCTTATCAAAGCTTTTGAATAGGTAAGGATACTAGTGTTTCGCAAGAAACTCTACTTTAACATGCATCAAATGTGGCATTTTAATGTATAAGATCCTTTCCAAACGGCTAATTTTGCAGCTTTAAATCAAATTATTCATATCAAGTTCAAAATAGGTCCTATTTCCCACAAAGGTTCAGTTAGTATTGATAATTATCAGTCTCTCTTTGTAGATTGTAGGCTTTGCATAATAGGTATTTACGTGGTGTCTTGAAAATGGAAACTTTATAATGTATTTTAGCAATGCTGTACTTAAATTTCTTCATTGATGTTGCTCCTTTTGTATTTGGAAGCTAGTTTCAACATTTTCATATAAATTTTTATTTACAGTCATCTATATTCTTTTAAAAAGAATGTGTTTTCTAAAATATTAGCATCACTTGATTTCAATATATATTTCGGATTAAGTAATTTAATTTATTATGCCTTGGGCTCTGTACAGGTTGAAGAGCTTAAAAGAATGAGGAGGTTGAGAAACGGTGGGACATGGAAAGGATCATGCATCTGTTCAAGTTCATCATCACCTTCTTCTTCGAGATTGACATTAGTATCTATACGTAGATCTGGTGATACATTCAAGAAGAGTAGTGGAAGCCATGGAAGACAATCTAGAGTTGTATGCACATAGTTCCTTTACAAACTCGACATAGATTTAGAATCCTAATCTAACTATCTGTAGTTTTTTCTAATGATTTTATCTTCTTGATAGTCTTCCATTCAAATGGGTGATCTCAAGGAGTTGGTGACCTTTGATGGATTAATGTTGGCAGTTGATAAGTTTCTTACAGCTGAATTTCAGAAGCACTGAGTCTGTGATAAAAATTAGCATTTCAATTGTACCGTGTTGGACACTGTGTGCCAGTATGCCACAATTGGTGAACCAGAACACCTTCATTGCAAAATTATAAAATGATGTATAAATAGATATATATTACATTATAATTACTATACAAATGAAAAATTATGTAAGCACTGTTTCCTGTGTTTTCGTATAGATAATCCATTGATCCTTCAAAAATCTTAAGGACTTTTTCTGTTGGATATGAAGCTGATTTTTTCTCAAAGTCTAGTTTAAGAGCTGCAACTTCTCTAAACTCTTATTGCATTATTGGTACCTTTTGCGATNATATATATATATATATATATATAAATGTTTATTATCCTTCAGTTTTGGCAAGGGGCAGTAGTAGAAGATCAATAGCAGCAAATCAAAGTATCATATTTTTTTGCCTCTTCTGGTTTTCTCTTTGCCTCATTTTTCTACACTATCTAAATCCTGTTTTTTCATTTTGGTGCTCAAAGTATTCCTGTATTCAAGTGCCTTTGTAACTTTTGAGTGATTCTTCTTTTTAATTTTTCTAATTTCTTTCAATTCTTGGTAACGAATTTTGTATTATTTCTCTTTTTGTTTTTCAAATTTTCTCCATTCCTACCAGTGGTATCAGAGCTTGGTCGGATCTCTGGTACAAAGAGAGTTTAGAAACTACTGACAAATTTGGTGCAGCTGAGAATGGAGGTGCTTATAAAAGTTTGATGCAATATGTTATATTCTGGAAAGATTGTGAGCTAGCTTTGGAGGGTAAAGTTGCTACAAAGCCTCTTACCATGTACAATGAAGATTGGATAGGAGGGTGTTTTATCTTATTCAACCTTGTCTCAATATCTAGATTTTGTGATTCCATGGTAAAGTAGCTACTGAGAGATGCTAAGCTGAAGCCTAGCTATCATTAATTCATTGGTATAGATTAATACTATACTAGTAACAAAGTTTTCAAGATACACTGCATCTTGGAAGGCTCCACTAAGCCATCTGTAGCAGGAAATTTGACAACAGGCCCATGCTATGCTGGATAGTAACCCATCATGCAGCTGATTTAGCAGGGGCAGCAACATAAAAGACCATTCCTATTTTGAGTTGATTGCCTGATTGTTGGAAGACTGCTTATACAAATCTTAGGACTACTATTCTTAGTTTGAAAACCATTTTTTAACATTATTAAATGTAGATAAAAGATGCACCTCCTGAACCTTCTGATGAAGCTTCTTGTCGGTTAATGACAAATTTAAACTAACTTGATATATGGTATGAAACAATTCAGAGTTGCTCTACTATGAAGCTTGATGCAGTAGCAGCTAAAAAGTCAAATCAACAACTTGATGCAGTAGTAGCTAATAAAACAAAGTAGCAATTAGAGAACAACGAACCTAGAGACTAAGAAAAAGCATCAAGAATTTTAACAGAATTGGACCAAACAAATTTACAATGTTCTCTGCTAATATTTGAAATAAAGAAAAATAGATTTCTCTGGTACCGATTAGAACAAACACAACCAGAGTAAATAAATACTATACAGAACTTGCTACTAAAATTGGAAACACTATTTGCAAAGGGTGAGACCTGATGCTGTTAGAAAAAAAATTGTGCTTGGCCAACGGCACAATAATCTAATTGCACAAGGAATCAAAGACGTGGAAATAAATCGAAACTAACCTTAGCCATTACTGCTTTTACATGAATTTGTTATGGGAGTGTTTTGATTCTTCTATCACATCAATGTTTAATAATGATAATGTATGCAAACTTTGAGTGTTTTACAGGGACCAAAATTGTCATCGTGATTTCTTCCTCTACCTTTGTTCTCCCATGAAGAGCATTTTATAAGCCAAAAAAATGCAAGTTATAAAACTTTTGGTTTAAATGACAAAAATGAGAACACTCTTATGGTATCTATTACTATTGATTTTCTGTAGTAGTCATTTTTATGGAACCATTATGATTTTCCGTGATGGTCACATTTATAGAATTGTTACAAACCATTTGTTTTTCTGTAAACAGTTACATTTTCCCACTTGATCTCTATATTTAAATTAATATCCATCAAACTCTCACTTGGTCTCCATATTTTAATTAATATCTATCAAACCCAAATTTTAAAAAATGAATACATGAATCATTGCAATAGTTTCTCTTATTTCAAAAGATGAATACATAAATTATGGCGATAGTTACTTTGAATGTGAGTATTATCTTCTATATATTACAATGTATTATCTCTTAAACTTAATTATTTATATGGTAACTAAAGTTTATGAATAAACCCAATGTTCATTCTAGGTCCTACCATATGTGAATTTTCTTTAATAACTATATGCGCAAATTGAATATAAGAAAACATCACAACCGAATAAGAGTTTAATTAAGACTGTAAAATTGTACGTACAAATTACATTATAGAACCAAGTTCCATTTGAACTACATGATCCTTAAATAACTTCGGTGGCATTCCTTTTGTCAAAAGATCAACTATCATCAATTTAGTGCTTATATGCTCAATGATCACTTTCTTTTCCTTAACACGTTCCCTTATGGCTAAGTACTTTATGTCAATGTGTTTACTTTGACTACCACTCTTATTATTCATAGCCATAAAGTAGTTGAATTGTCACAAAACATTTTTAATGACTTTGATACAGAATCTATAATTCTAAGGCCCAACATGAAACT
Organism: Gnetum montanum; assembly: GCA_015680685.1. NCBI lineage: Eukaryota > Viridiplantae > Streptophyta > Gnetopsida > Gnetales > Gnetaceae > Gnetum > Gnetum montanum. The sequence goes on along the minus strand of MNCI01005001.1, from coordinate 55,619 downwards.
CTTCAACCATGCACCGTGTGAAGTAGCCTCAAAACAAGAAATGAACTCTACCTCCATTGTGGAAATAACAACCAAGGTTTTCTTTCCACTCCTCCAGGAGACAACTCCTCGAGCATAAAAACATAACTAGATGTTGATTTTCTTGAATCAACATAGCTAGCAAAGTTTGAATCAGAGTAGCCAATCACCTCCAGATTGTTAGTTCGTCTATACATAAGCATGTAATCTTTTGTACCTTGAAGGTACTTCATCACCTTCTTTGCAGCCCTTTAGTGATCAATGCGTGGATTACTTTGATATATGCCCAACATTTCCACAACAAATGCAATGCTAGGTCTTGTGCAAACTTGAGTATACATTAGGTTTCCAATAGCTGAAGCATATGGAATGTTGCTCATTCGTCTTTTCTCTAAATCATTCCTAGGGCACTGGTTCAAATTGAACTTGTCATCCTCCACAATGGGTGCTATACTTAGCGAACAATCTTTCATCTGAAACCTCTCTAAAACATTATTAATATAGGTTTCTTATGATAGTTCTAAAATACATATAGATCTATTCCTATGGATCTTAATGCCAATGACATAAGATTTCTCACCCATATCCTTCATGTTGAAGTTTTTAGAGAGAAATTGCTTCACCTCGTATAGAAATCCATTATCATTGGTTGCAAGAAGGATATCATCCACATATAGGACAAGAAAATAGATTTTGCTCCCATTGACCTATTGGTATATACATTGATCCATTATGTTCTCTTCAAAACCAAATGAAGTGAAGACATCATGGAATTTTAAATACCATCGACACGAGGCCTATTTCAATCGATATATGGATTTCTTGAGCTTACATACTAATTACTCATCACCACTAGAGGAAAATCCTTCAGGTTATTTGATATAAACCTCTTTCTCTAGATCACCATTGAGGAATGCCATTTTCACATCCATCTAATGTAATTCAAAATCAAAATGAGCAACCAATGTCATAATCACACGAATAAAAAAGGTCTCCGTATAATCTATTTCCTCTCCCTAAGTGAACCCTTTAGCGACAAGTCTTGTCTTATATCTTTCAATGTTGCCTAATGAGTCTTTCTTTATCTTGAAGATCCATTTGCATCCTATGGTTTTTTACATCATTAGACAACTTGACAAGATCGTAGACTCCATTAGATGACATAGAGTACATCTCATCTTTCATGGCATCATATCACAAGTCAAATTCTTTACAACTTATGGCTTGTGAAAATGTTTTAGGATCATTTTCGACTTCTATGTTATAGTTAGACTCCTATAGATACACTATATAGTTGATGGGATGTGATATCGCATGGGCCACGATATCACGTACGCGATATCGTGTCTTTCCCCGCAATATCGCGTACACAATATCACAGTCTGCCACTAGTTCTATAAATAAGAGGCGGCTCTCTCTTGTTTCTCTATCTAGATCTAGACCCTAGCCAAACTCTTGCAGTTTTTTCATTCCAGAGTTAGAATAATTTTCATGTGCCCGCAGTAGGAGTTCCAAAGTGAATGGATATTTATTCAAGCAATTCTGTACCTGAGCACATAGTTGTGTACGGTAATAAAGACGAACTTTTGGATAAACCTTATAGTGCATGGGCTAAGCTAAATAGGAATTTAATTATTGTTAATGTTTAAATGCTTTATTAGTTAATTAAATCTCTCTCAACCCTTAACTCCTAGTTAAGTGCATTCAGTACGACCGCTTCGAGCACATGCGTTACGCTTGGTAATCCCTGTAACAAATAGCATTTGGTAATCCCAGTAGCATTGCATTGGTTCAAGGTATGAAATGGCAAGTAAGAACGGATACTGGTGCTAGTGTAATTAAGGCTTAGTTAGTTAAGGTTAGTTACTTAGTCTCTTCACCCTTTTTCCTCTTATCATAGGTGATAAAACATAAAAGATATAAAAATCACATGCCTCAAGCCTACTTAACCATACAACCGTGACAAATACAAGTAAGCTTGGGAGGACAACGATTGATTAACCTTAGGTGTTCCATAAGGCATGTAGGCACTTAGTCTATGGAGTTCGACCAGATCATGCGTGTAATGCTCGTATTCGTATGGTTGAGTGTAGGGGTACCTCGCCACTCATCATTGGCACTGTTGCCGAGGACTAAGTTGTTTGTGCGCTAAGTAGAACATAGGAAACCATCCACATCATTGGGAAGCTTAAACAAACCCTGAGGGTTAATTAGAAGAAAATTTAAACAACGGTTAATAGCACACCGACAAGATAACTATGTCTTTTTCTTGTCATAAAAGCACTTCACCACCTAGGGATCACACAAGAGATAGTTGGCGGTCTAACACACATAACCATGAACCACCAGTTCCTCAATAATATTGGGTGGTATATACTCATCCCGATGAGTATATACCCGATTTTACTTTTATCCTTCATCAGAATGAACAACTGTGTTCATGAGATTTGCAAGGTAACATGGTGTTACCCCCAGATCGTGCAGTCCCCAACATGCTCCTTCGTGCTCTTGCACAGATAGACATGATGTAGCTATACACTGAATACATTGCATGCAATTACAACATAAGGGACTACCATCCCACAGAAGTGCAATGTTTAAGGAACTTGTGGCAGGAGAGCCACCATACATTGTTGAAGGGCAAAGGGGTCCTAAGCGAAATTGGAGATGGTGAACCAATTATAATAGGTTCTCCATCAAATGATGTCCCCCCTCCTAACAATAGTGAGGAGGTGGGGTATCAGAACCTACACTCTATGATTCACAACCCTGGTTCTGATCCCCATGAACACCAAGTGTTCAATGAGGGAACACAAACACATGACAAAGGTGGGGAGTCTGATCGTCATCACGATCAAGATCGAGATCACTGAAGAGAAGGTAAGAAACATCATCATGGCAATGGTTCCCCTTCTTCTTTCCCTTCATTACATCATTCACCCTCTCCTTCCACATCAGGATGTAGTCACAAAGAGCACAACCGTGAGGATAAGGGTAAGGATAAGCAAAATTAGAACCCTCGACGAGAGAGTCGAGAGAGAGGACAAGGGCATTTGAGAGAGTTAAGGCATAGAAGGAAAAGTAGGGAACCACGTAGGCATCATAGACATCATGAGAGAGATGACCATGACAAAGCCCTCCTAGCAACCCGAAGTATGTTAGACATTACAGAGGTAGTTAGGATACCTACAAGGCACCAGAAAGATAGTCATATTACGAGACTAGACATGAATAATATCCCATGGTTTGAGGGAGGATATAATGCAGATCCGCAAAACCAGTTACAAGCATTCCACAATGCCTATGCCTTGCAGAATATTAAAAATGAGTGGCAAAAGTTAAAGTTGTTTCCTAGGACACTCATAAAAGAAGCAGAAAGTTGGTACCGGTTCTTAGAACCAGAATCTATTAGACGATGGAGTACAATGCTAGAATTATTTAATGATAAATACCAAACGCACTCTAGAGTGTCCAACTTGCGTAAGCAGATCCAAGGATGGAAGCAGGGTAATTACAAACCCTTGGATGTTGCCATGGGCCAATACTATGCATTGCTACATGGTTGCCCGGGCCATGGTTACGCACAACGGGATCAACTACGCCATCTCGTAGATGGGCTAAGACATGAAACTAGGAGAACCCTTGGGACATATGCCCAAGGGAGATTATCTGAATTTAGGTCCCATGAAGTTCATAGGCTGTTAGAGCAAGTAGCTAAAGAAGAAGGGGAGCTATGGAAAATAGAAAGTGTGGAAGAGTATAACCACGATCCTTCCCTTCGAAAGAAGGGAGTAAGATTTTGTGAGGAAGAGGATGAGTCACCACTCGAGGAGTTGGTGAATAGAAAAACCTTGTCACTTCAAAAGTTAACAACCAAAGTGTCAACTAAGGTAGATCAAATGTGGGACTCCTTAGACAAAAGATTCGAAACCATTTTAAAAATCATCGAGGAGTCTAAGGAGCGAAGTAGTGACCATGATAAGAAAAAGCGGAGAGGAGAGATTTAGGCCATGCACGTAACAATGGTAAGGGAAAAATGACTATCGTCGATGAGGTTTTGGATTCGGATACAGATAATGACGATGGATGTGAGATCTGCTAATATGACCATCCTAAGGGATGTTGCCTAATAATCTCACATCTACAAGAGTCTGGGGTGTATGCACTCAATTGAAGACTTAACAAATGGTAGGCACCCCGAAGGTTACCTTATCCCCAAGGTAACCTAAGACAGTTCCACCAACCGTTAACGTACTATCCAAATGGAACTCCACCACAACCCATTGAGCAACACTAGTAGTGGCAATACCCACAGTCATAGGGATGCCACCACCGAGATAACAATACCCTTACCGGCAACCAGATCCATATGGCTATTACTTGCAGCAGCCGGTTTCTCCAAGTGACTCTATGGGTCACATAACCCCATAATGTCACTACCAAGTTTGGGAGTATTTTAGGACTCCTTCTCCTATAGGAGACACACCATGTACATACCATCCTCCGAATCCATCTGCCACTCTTACGCCAATAGTCCCACTACTAGCCACTCCGACGATGCAAGGGGAACTCCCAACTCAACCACAGCAATGTAATGCTACGAGAGCTGTAAACCTTGAACCCACTGCTGGTTCTAACAACCGTACAAAGAGGAGACCCTTCTTTAGAACCAATAGTCCAAACAAGCTCTCACAACCACAAGCGGTTGAGTCTATGACCACTCCTCCATCAAGTAAGGCTTCGAATCTCCCTTCAAATTAACAACAGAGCTCAATGCATATGGTTATGTTAACACATACCGTTACTGACTATTTAAAGGTGGGCCACCTTCCCAGGAAACTCTCTGACCCCGGAAGTCCCTTAATCTACCTCCAAGTCATTGGGAATGAACCATGTAAGGCTCTTCTTGACTCAAGTTCCGGAGTCAACTTAATATCGCAAGAAATGTATAAAGCTTGCAACCTACCCCCACTCAAGAAAAGAAATATTCAATTTGAGCTGGCTGACTAGTCCATCATTGTTCCTTTGGGACTGGTGGAGGACATTATTACCACTGTGTGTGGTTGCTCATACCCAGCTAATTTCCTAGTGATAAAAGTCAACAATAATAAATGGGACTTCCCAATTATAATGGGGAGGGCATGGCTCAGCACCATCAACATGTGCCTAGGAATCTACGATCTTTCCTTGGAGATATCTAAGGCAAAAACATTTTATGGAAAGATCGAGAAGAATAAAGTTCCATGCATCACATACAGTGATACAGAGGGTGATAACATACAGGAATGCTCAGCATCTCCTGAATGCAATCGATGTGCCCAGGAAACTCAAATACAAAGGTGCCTGTATGTAGCAACCATACAACAAGAGAACACCCAGTGGTTGATAGCTAATTAAGAGAGAAACCCACCAATATGCATGGAACTAATTGGGGGAACAACTTGCAACCACAACGGAAGCATAGATACATTGGAATATGAGCGTCGCCAACTTCCACCCCTTAATCTAAAGACATCAATTGGGAGAAGTTGGACACTTCTAAAAAATTCAAATAGGCGCTCATTATTTCAGATCTCTCCCTTTCAATTCAGTCATGGGGGAGATAGCCACCTATGCTAATCATTCGAGGCCCCTAGTTTCTTTTAAGTTTTTGTTTTACACATTTTTGTTTTACACATTTTTTGTTTTGCACATTTTTGTTTTACAAATTTCTTTAACTTTTCTTGTTTTTGTTTTACAACATCATTTATAATTTTTCATATCTTTGTGTGTGTGTGCATGTGTGTTATCCATTTTGTTAAGTTTGTCACTTAATAAGTGCTCCAAAGATGGTATGAACTGTTTTCTATTGGTTGCTAATGTTTGGTTTTTACCTTTAAGTTACGATGTTGATACTAAGATATGGTTCTTTTGATATAATAGGCAATGAGTCCACATCATCCATGCATCCATAAATCTCTATGGTCTCTCTTGGCTTGGAACTGTATAGTCCCTTTCTTCAAATTAATAAGAACTATCAACGAATCGGTGACTGGGCATTTCTCAAACTAAGGAAGGACTCAAGGATTGAAAAGGGTGTAACTTCAAGGGGATTTAATGCATTCATGTTGGCCATTCTCTTGGGTGCTTGGATTTTTCTTCTTGAGTTTTCTTACCATTTTGACATTACCCAATTATCAGGAAGCCGAGCAAATAAAAATAATAAGTCTTTGCATGGTGTGGTTCTCACGCAAAAACATAAAAAAAAACTATGAGAATTCAAAGCACACCCCTTAGACGAAATAATCATTTGGGCTACAAGCACTGGTTATGGAACTAAAATAAACATGTTCCCTCTAACTAAGGTCCTTCTCACTTCCTATTCTCTTCTCCTTCATTTCGTCGGAATGGTGGGGGCTCTTAGGGGATGTATTCTTGTTACTCAAGTGGATGGATGGACAGAATGTATTAATGTGAAGTCACTGAATGTGGTTTGTTTGAGGCCAGATTCGGAATGAGATCTACCAAGTCACATTAATCATTAAATACACAAGGGGTTGTACATCACCTTATTCTTGAGATTCCATTCCATTCTCTTCTTTCCATCCTTCTTTCTCCATTGTCACCTCATTGCCGGTTGTATCATTAGTGTACATTTTGGTTGATGCATTGTTTTCTTTTTGGTAAATTCTCGTGGTTAAGACTTTAACTCTTGTTCCAAACAACATTCCGAGAGCCTACGGACCCTTTGAATGTGGGATTTTCAGGGCATTACGGGCATGAGCCTGCTTTGGGGAGGACCCACTGGCATTCCTATTTGGTGCATCCGTTAAATTCTTTCCCTTAACAGTTTTGCAATCAATGCTATTTTGTTTATTTCCATCTTGACATCCATTTCATCAACGTTACAGTTGTCTCTTTTTCTTCATCCTTCTTATTCCTTCTCTTTTTCCATTCTCTTGCTATCGGAGGTTCGCTCTTAGTCATGGGGGTCCTAGTTCAATTTTTTCAATTTTCTCCTAACGCCTACACCTTGGGTAGTCATCATTAGTATATCTCTAGTATCTGCATTAGCCATACCACAACTCAACCAATGGACCTTTCATCGAAGCAAGGCATCAACTGCATTGTGATTCATTTACCCTTGCTAATATAAGACTGTGTTGTGTGTGCAGATGGAAATCATGTAATAACGGATTGGATCTGGAGGGAACACTTGGAATGGATCAATGCAGAAGTAGCTACGCAAGGAGAAGGATCAGTGGCGCGCTTATGGATAGACTATGAAAGACATAATCTTGGCATTGGTAGCAGCTANGAGTCCCAAAGTGAACGGATCTTTATTCGAGCAATTCTGTACCTGAGCATACAGTTGTGTACGGCAATAAAGACAAACTTTTTGATAAACCTTGTAGTGCATGGGCTAAGCTAAATAGTACTTTAATTATTGTTAATGTTTAAATGCTTTATTAGTTAATTAAATCTCTCTCAACCCTTAACTCCTAGTTAAGTGCATTTAGTACGACCGCTTCGAGCACGTGCATTACACTTGGTAATCCCAGTAACAAATAGCATTTGGTAATCCCAGTAGCGTTGCATTGGTTTAGGGTGTGAAATGACAAGTGGGAATGGATACTAGTGCTAGGGTAATTAAGTCTTAGTTAGTTAAGGTTAGTTACTTAGTCTCTTCATCCTTTTTCCTCTTAGCATAGGCGATGAAACATAAAAAATATAAAAATCACATGCCTCAAGCTTACTTAACCATACAACTGTGAAAAATACAAGTAAGCTTGGGAGGACAACAATTGATTAACCTTAGGTGTTCCATAAGGCGTGTAGGCACTTAGTCTGTGGAGTTCGACTAGATCATGCATGTAACGCTGGTATTCGTATGGTTGAGTGTAGGGGTACCTCGCCACTCATCAATAGTCACTAGAAATCATGGATCGCCGTACTCTAGTATATCTTCTTAATGTTGGTTCATCATTCTCTTGAGGAGCATGATGTTCAATAGGGTTTAAAACAAGTTTTGGTATTTGTTGTTTAGCTAGATCTACTACTTCTTGATCAACAATTTGTGGAACTTCAATGATTGGTTGTTATTCATCATGTGTTTGTGTTCTAGGGATGTTGTGTACAATAATAAGTCTTTCACTTAAAGTAGAGGGTTGGGCACCTACATGATCTTTCTTTGGAATAGTGTTCCAAGATTGATTGCTCCTACTAATCAAGTCATTATCAAGAAATTTAGCATTCCTTGATTCCATAAACCTAGTAGTATGTGATGGACAAGAAAATCTATATCACTTAGATTGTTTAGCATATCTAATGAAATATCCACTTGTGGTCCTTGGGTCTAGCTTCTTTTCTTATGGATTATAGACTCTTACTTTAGACAGGCATCCCCAAATGCGTATATGTTGCAAATTGATTTCCAACCTTTCCATAATTCAAATGGTGTCTTTGAGATAACCTTGGTTGGAACTTGGTTTAATTTATACACAGTTATCTTGAGAGCATCAGTTCATAAGGACTTAGGAAGCTTGGAGCTACTAAGCATACTCTACACCATGTCTAATAATGTTTTATTTCTTATTTCTACTAGACCATTTTGATCTAGAGAACTAGGCATAGTGTACTGGGCAACAATCCCATGCTCTTGAAGAAACCTAGCAAATGGACTAGGTGCTTGTCCATCATCAATATATCTACCATAGTATTCACCACCTCTATCAGACCTTACTATTTTTATTCTCTTACAACACTATTTCTCTACTTCAACCTTAAACACCTTAAAGGCATCTAAAGCTTCATTCTTGTTATGAAGCAAGTAGAGATACATGTATCATGATTATAAATCGATAAAAGTAATTAAATACCTTTGACCATATGCACCCATATCTAGACTACAAATATTTGTATGTATGATCTCTAATATGTTTGAACTCCTCTTGGCACCTTTCTTTGACATATTGGTCTGCTTTCCCTTTAAGCTGTCCACACAAGTATCAAAGTTAATAAAATCTAGGGTACTAAGTACTCCATCATTTACTAATCTCTTTATTCTCTCAATAGATATGTGTTCTAATCTTTGATGCCATAACATAGAGGATTATTTATTCATAACACATCTCTTAACACTAGCACTATCATGAACATGCATAGAAGTATAAGAAGTTTCATTTTAAAAACTAATTTTGAAAAGACCATCCATTAATGTATTATTTCCAATAAGTTCAAATCTATAATATAAACTAAATACAGTGTTTGAAAAATTAAAGGAAAATCCCAATGATGCAAGGCTTGAAATAGAAATTAAACTTCTCAAAAAACTTGGAATATAAAATGTCTTTTCCAACTCTAAAACAAAACCACTACTTAAAACTAATTTGCATGTTCCGACTACCTCCACAT
>MNCI01005001.1:6174-45963 GCA_015680685.1 Gnetum montanum | reverse complement strand
TGTAATCAAGGTATATGATTTTTATTATTTTATGTTTTATGTTCTTTGGTACTTAAATAGAGAGATGAAGTATTTTAATGACTAATTTAATTTAACTACTTTACTAGTCTCTAACTAGTCCTAACATAAGCATATGGTCCCACTTTTCATACACATCATGAACCCAGGTATCCACTACTAGGTTACCAAGCACTATGCTACTGGGTGCACCAAGTAATAACCCTGCTTCAATTACCAAGTGAATACATGTTTATGCCTGAAGTGGTTGTACTCATGTGTTTAATCTATTTAGCTTAAACAATTAACTGATCACTTAAAGTCTAATTTAGCTTAATTAATTGCATATTTAATAAAAATAATGAATGCATAAATAAATCATTAATCTATTCTAAGTGTTGCAAGGTTTGATTAAAAGGCTCATCTTTATTGCCATACACACTAGTGTGGTTTAGGTACAATAATGCCCAAATAAAGATTCGTACACTTTCTCACTCCTCCTATGGGCACTTAGAGAAATATTCTAACTTTGGAAAAACTCTAGGAGCTCTACTAATACTATGACTTGAATATCCATAAACATGGTTGGGAGCTCATAGTTATACTTTTTTGCTACAAGACTACGTCAACAGGGCCTCATAGATGTAGCAAATGCTATGTTGATGAGGCCCATTCAATGAGGGCTCGTCAATGAGGGTCCATCAATAAGGATCCTTCGACGTGACACTTTCACAATTATCATACTCCTATGACTAAATGAAAACTCATCATCAAGTTCCTTTACATAATTGAAAAGGTATTGGATTGTTGAATGACTCTTGACATAACAAATTGACGTAACAAAACTCAGTGCCCAAGTGTACGAATCAACAAATTATAAAAATTATGGTGTTCATGACACAAAATTGAACACCATGATGCGACTACACAAAATTGGATAGCACATCATCTAATGACGTGAAGATAATGGAGAACATCAGATAGTCCCAGGCGGTGGAGGCTCCTAAGGTTCTGAAGGACCTTCACAGGCTTTAGGCACATGTGGTAGCTTAGGTGGCTGTGGCTGTCGTGCTATAACTGAAACCTCGTGCAAAGGGAAAAAGTCATCTAAAAATGCCTTCATCTTCTCCTCCTTACTTTGGGAATCATTCATAGTCCACATGGCATCACCAATGTGCGCTAGAATGAGGATATTCCACAAATAGGGCATTGTTGGGAATAACTCCTTTACATTGACAAATCAAGCAATGAATTGTTTGCATTCAATATTGAATACCCTGATTGCATTCTACATCTCTTGGTAGTCATTCATCCTCCTAGCTAGGTTCTTGACAATTGATCATTGATTAGTGAATCATGCCTTGAGAACTTCAAGTTCAATGTTTGCCATTGTAAGATTTTTCTTGGTATCTTTGTGATGCTTGAACTTTGCCTTGCACAACAAGTATGAACTAGCCACCTATTTCTCTAGTTCTAACCATGATTTTTTGGTAGTCAACATGGCCAAATTTGCATAACAAAGATTGGCAAGCTCCATATATTCTGTCATCTCCTCAATTTGCAACTCCTTGATGTAAATTTTCACCTTGTTGTAAGCATCTATCCCATCAATGATGGATTGCCAAACTTCTCTTCCTTGCTGGAGTTCCTAGAGGGCTTCATTCACTTTTGCCTTTGCCAACTAAATGTGTTTTTCATTTATGTCTTTTTGTAGACTAACCTACTCTCTGTAATGATCTTTGACTCTTTCAAATTTGAGAGCCTCTAATTTCCAAATGGTTGCCTTGATTGTAGTTTTCTGGTAAATGACACATACTTTCTCCATGGAAAAGTTTTTATTTCCTATTGTCAATATCCTTAGTTCTATGTTTGCTTTGAGAGTTCTTTTGGTTTCTGCTTTGAGCCCATTGATAATGTGGGGAAGTTGTTCCCTTTGAGAATAACCATAGCTAGGGCATTAATTCTGACTCCAAGGACTATTTCAGATCTCCTCCTTCCAACTTAGTTGTGGGGGAGATGGCCACCTATGCTAACTATTCTAGGCCCTCAGTTCTTTTTGAATTTTTGTTTTACACATGTTTGTTTTACTCATTTTTTCAAATTTTCTTATTTTTGTTTTATACCATCATTCATATTTTTACTATTTCTTTGTTTTCTTGATTTACTTTTATTTGTCATCCAATAAGTGCTCATGATGGTGGATTGAATTATATCATATTGATTGCTAATGTTTGGTTTTTACCTTTGAATTATGATGATGATATTAAGGTATGGTTCTTTTGGTAAAATAGGCAATGAGTCCACGTCGTTCACTCATCCATACAACTCTATGGTCTCCTTTCACTTGGAACTATACAGTCCCCTTTTTCTAAGTAAACTTGTTAATAAATTGGTGGCTGGGTATTTTTCAAACCAAGGAAAGACTCAAAGGATGAAAAGGGTTTGAGTTCAAGGGGATTCGATGCATTGGTGCTAGCCATTCTCTTAGGTTCTTCGATGCTTTTTCTTGGGTTTTTTGCCATTCTGACATTGTTCAAATACCAGGAAGCTAAGTGAATAAAAATAAGTTTTTGCATGGTGTGGTTCTCATGCATAAACATCAAAGAAAAGAAAAGAGAAAGAAGATAAAAGTGAGAATTCAAAGCACACCCCTCAAACATAATAAAGCAATATGGGCTACAAGCACTGGTTATGGTACTGGAAAGACATGTTACCCATGCCTGAAGGTTCCCTCTAACTAAGGCTCTTTCTCGCTTCTTGCTTCTCCATCTCACTCTCCTTGGGATGGTAGTCACTCTTTGTGGAAGCATTCTTGTTGCCTCAAGAGAATGGATTGACCAAGTGTATTGATGCGAGGTCACTGAATGTGGTTGGTTTGGGTTTGGATTTGGGATGAGTTCTACTCAGTTATCTTAACCATGAAATACACAAGGGGCTTTACACAACCTTGTTCTTGGGATTCCATTCCATTCTCTCTTCTCTGTCTTTCTTCCCATTTTCCACCTCATTGCTGATTTTATCATTAGTCTGTTCTGGGTTGATGCATTGTTTTTCTTTGGTGAATTCTTGTGGGTAAGTTTTTAACTCTTGCTTCCAAATGACATTGCTAGATCCTATGGACTCTTTGGTTTGTGGGTTTGTTAGGGCATAACGGGCATGAGCCTGCTTTGGGGAGGATCCACTAGCATTTCTTTTTGGTGCAATTGTTAACTTTTTTCCCTTAAACCCTAAACCCTAAACCCTAAATAAAGGCTTGGATGTCATTTATGTACAAGTGTTCACCACAATGGTCATGAACACTAATGTTGTAATATACTTATTGATCCGTTCACTGGTCATGTTGAGTTTGTCATCCCATTCCACTGTGAGTTGTTAATTAGTCAATAATCCCATACCTTCCCAATATTTTGTAAGGAACTCAAGGATGAGTTTTCATTCAGTCATGGGGGTATGATGAGAGTGGTTACTCTAGCCGCTACTCCAGTAGTTATTCTAATTATTAGAGTGGTTACTCTAACAGTTACTTTAGCAGTTATTCTAATTATTAGAGCGGTTACTCTAATTATTAGAAGTAGTTGCTCCCAAGTCTATAAATACAGTGCCCAGGCACACAATTGGAAAGAAGTCTTTTAGCAGTCAAGTAGCGAAACTCTTGTCGTCTATTTGAAAGTTAGAGTATTTTCCAAGTGCCAGTAGCAGGAGGTCTAAGTGTGGATGGATCTTTATTCAAGCATTGTGTACTTGAGCACACTTTGTGTATGGTAATAAAGACAAGCTCTTTGGTTCATCCTTGTAGCATTTGAGATTTTTTTTCTTACGCATTTATTTTATTTTATTTTCTTATGCATTTATTTTATTTTATGAACTTTACATTTTTGTTATTAGCATAGCAATTCATTTTGATCAATTAAGAAAATCGTTAAAATACACAAGCAAGACGACTTCCAGTATGCGTGTAATTCTTGGTAGCCCAGTAACGATTAGCGTTTGGTAATCCCAACAATGTTGCACTTGTTCAGGATGTGTACGACAAGTGGGAATAAATGCTGGTGTTAGGATTAGTTAGAGCTTAGTTAATGAGTACTTAAGTTAAATTACTCACGTAGTTACCTCTCTCCTTCCCTATTAGCACAAGACATAAAAACATAAAAGCTATAAAAATCATATGCCTCAAGCTTACTTAACCATACAATCGTGACATATAGGTAAGCTTGGGAAGACAACGATCAACCCACTTGTCCTTGTTCGATAAGGGCGCATAAGCACTTAGTCCTTGGAATTCAATCGAATCGTGCATGAAACGCTTGTATTCGTATGGTTGAGCATAGGGGTACCTTGCTACTCATCATGTGTAAAAAAAAAGTTAGAAATTGAGAAGCTACCTAAGGTGTTAGTATGGATGGCCATCTCCCCCTTGACTAAGTTGGAAGGGAGAGATCTGAAAGATTGAGTGTGGTTGTCCATATGACGAGATGTTTGGTGCATCGGTTGTTTTGGCCTCATGGAAAGGTTTTATTTGTTGAATGTTGAATAATTGTTTCTTATTTGGGCTGTGAGGTTTGTAGATTATCATGGACCCAAATGGAAAAGTCTCATCTATGATGTAAGGTCCTTCCCACAATGTTTGAAATTTGGTTCGTTGCGGTACATGTGTAGGATTCCAATAGAGAATCTTGTCTCTTGGTTAAAACTTGAAGGGCATGATGTTTCTTATTAGATGCCTTATGCATTTCATTGGATGGTAGGGCCATTAATCGATTTTTGTCTAGCAAGTTAAGGTTCATTAATTATTCTTTCTTTGCTAGACTTAGATTTAGGTTAAGGTCATAGGCTGTAGAGAGGGTACAGAACTTGGATTGGGTGGGCAATGTTGGTAGTTTTTTCGTACATAAGCTCATAGGGAGAATAACATATGGGAAGCTTTCATGTGGAGTGATAGGCCCAAAGGGCATCATTTAATTTAGTGCTCTAGTCCCTTCGGTATTTGCTAATGGTACATGTTAGGATTTTTGTTATCTCCCGATTAGTGACCTCAGCTTGACCATTGGCTTGGGGGGTGATATGGTGTTGTGAGTTTATGTTCAATGCACAAGTGTTGTATCAGTTTCCAAAAACTAGCACCTATAAAATGAGTTCCATTATCAAAAATTAATGCACGAAGTATATCAAACCTGTTTACGATGTTTTTTTGTACAAGCTAAGTAGCAGTGGTGGATGTACAGTTAGTGACAGCTACTGCTTTTGCCCACTTGGTACAATAGTCAACTACAACTATTATATATGCCTTTCTATTTAATAAAGGTGCGATGGAACCCAAAAAGTTAATGTCCCAAATATCGAATGGCTTAAGAGGTTATATCCATTATTGTGGGCCCTACATTCAAGCTGTTATTTTACCATCATTTTGGCAACGATCACAAGTGTGGATGAATTGATGTGCATCCCTGAAGATTGTTGGCCAATAATACCCTACCATGAGGATTTTTATGGTTGTGCATCTCCCAACATAATGGCCCCCACAAGGACCTTTGTAAGCATCCTAGAGAATGCGTAGTTGATTTGTATCAGGAACACACCAACGTACCAAGTCATCTAAATAAACTTTATAAAGGTTTTCATCAATCTCCATGAAATGGTTGACCTGGCGAAGAAATTGTTGTTTCTTTCTAGTGTCCAACCCTTACAGTAGTTCTTGCTTGAGTAGATAAGTGAGGATGGTGTCATATAATTTTTATTCATTGGGCATTTGTGCATTAATAACACCTATAAGCAGAGATTTATTAGGGAATTGATCAGATAAAGAGCTCTCTTTCTCGTCGTCATCCCATCTTAGTCACAATAAGTGATCGATGACCACATTCTCCACATCTTTACAATCTACCATTGTGAGATCAAATTCCTCCAAAATCAGAGCCACTGTATGACACGGGGGCTCACCATTGGTTTGTTCGTTAGAAATCTGATGGCACTATGATCTATATGCACAAACACTTTGTATTCAAGCACATAGTGTCTAAACTTCTCCAAGGTAAACACCACTGCCATCAACTCCTTTTCTATGGTGGTGTAGTTTAGTTGTGCACTTTCAATGCGCTGGCTTGCGCAATGAATGTAATATGGACGTTTTTGATCATCCATCTATGTAAGCACTACCCCCAAAGCATAATTTGATGCATCAGTCATCACATGAAATGGTCTGAACCAATTTGGTGCTTGAAGAATGGGGGTTTCAACAAGCTTTTGTTTCAATTGCTAAAATGCTACTTCACATGTAGGGGTCCAGATAAATGATGCATCCTACTTTGTGAATTCTACCAATAGCTTCACGATTTTGGGAAAATTTTCAATGAAGCACAGGTAGTAGCTAGTATGACCAAGGAATGACTGCACTTCTTTGACTATTTTGGGTTAATGGGTTATTCCTTGAATGACCCTTATTTTTTCAACGTCCATCTCGATTCTTGCTTTTGAAATGTGATGCCCCAAGACTATACCTGCCTGGACCATGAGATGGCTCTTTTGCCAATTAAGCTAGAGGTTTGTTTTCACACATCTCTTCAACACTTGGTCAAGATGGTCCAGGGCTTGCTCGAATGTAGCTTCGTAAGTAGAAAAATCATCCATAAAGACTTCTACCCCACTACCGATCTGTTGTTGGAAAATGTTGAGAACTAATTGTTGAAATATGGCTAGGGCATTACTTAGACCAAATGGCATTTTTTTGGTAAACAAAAGTCCTCCAAGGAATTGTGAAAGTTGTCTTTGCCTAGTCCTCTGGTGCAATCCAAATTTAGTTATAGCCACTATAACCATCTAGAAAGTTGTAATAATAGTGCCCTGAAATGGTGTCCAACACTTGGTTGAAAAAAGGCAACAGAAAATGATACTTGAAAGTTGCCATGTTGAGCAGCCAGAAATCAATGCACACCTACCATTTACCTCCTTTCTTTGGTATGATCACAAGTGGACTGACCCACTTACTATTTGTGATAGGGTAGATGAATCTCACTTTCAGGAGTTGTTTAATCTCCTCTTTGATAATCTATTTTAACTTGGGATTTAAACATCGTTGCGGCTGCCATTTAGGCTTGATGGGGGGTTAGTGTATATTCGGTGCTGGCATATTCTTGGATTTATCCTAGTGAGTTTGGAAGATGACTAGGCAAAGGATATTGACCATTTTTCCATAACTTTTATCAACCTTTTCTATTGTTCTGTAGCAAGCTTGGCATTAATAATAACTGCTCTCCCATTTTTCAAAAATACGTACTCCATTCCAACCAGTAGTGTCTTCAATTCAAGGGGCTCTTGTTTAAAACTGTCAATAATTTCTAGCTCATCCCAATTGACATCATCATTTTCTCCTTCAAAGAGTTGGTGATGAACTTGCTCAAGTTCATCCATACTTGCAACATATTCGTACATTAGGCCCTCAATAGGTTCCATGCATAATCTGCTGCTGCTAGCATCAGTTGTCAGCCACCGGGTGCCCTTTTGTTTTGTGGTTGCTATGTATACACATCTCTGGATATCAACTTTTGGTGCACACTGCTTACATGCAGAGATAAATGTTTGGTTTACTGACCATAACTTTTGCACATAATGGCACCCTAAATCGCTGTACGCAATACATGGAACTCTCTTCTTCTCGATCTTTCCAAATTCATTTTCTTTTGATATCTCCAAGGAAAGATCTCTAATGCCCATTTTTGCATCAACAGTACTTAGCCATGCCTTTTCCATAATAATTGAAAAGTCCCCCTTGTAGTTCTTCACTTTGATTACTAGGAAACCAGTGGGATATGATCACCCACAAATGATGGTAACGATATCCTCAACTAGTCCCAATGGAACAGTGATGGATTGGTCTACTAGTTCCAGCCAGATGTTGCTCTTCTTCAAGGGAGAAAGGTTCCACATTATGTACATCTTATGTGAGATCAAATTAACACCAAAATCAAAGTTAAGAAGAACTTTACAAGGCTCATTCCCAACAATTTGTAAGTAAACTAGGGGACTCTTGGGATCAGCTAATTTTCTAGGTAGGTTACCAGCTCGAATCCAATCAGATACAGCATGTGTCAGCATTATAGTATGGATTTGAGAAGGATTTTGGTTTGAAGGGGACTCAGATAAAGAGGAAACAAAGAAAGTTGGAGGAGTAGGGTTACTAACCACCGATGTGTCCGAGGGCTTTGGTGGACTACAAGGTCAGAAGAAAGATCTTTTCTTTGTTTGTGGTTTCGACCCACTTGATGGATTAATCAATTGTAGATTAACTGCCATTGTAGCATTCCTTTGCTATGGTTGTACAAGTAATTCACCTTGCATGGATGATGCAAGTGGTAGTTGTGTAGGAGGTGGAGGAGTAGGTGCAAGAACAATAGGTGCATGAGGGTAGTAGGTGGCATCCCTCCTTGGATAAGGCAATTGGTATGTTTCATGAGGGTAGTGGTGAGATTGGTAAGTAACAACATGACCAGAGGAGTTCCTTGGAGATGAAGGTTGCTGAACATAGTAACCGTACGGATCTAGTTGCCAATAAGGGTATTGCTATCTTGGAGGTGGCAATGCCCACGATTGTGGTTGCTACCACTATTAGTACAATTCATAAGGTTGCGGAGGAGTTCCACTTAGATAGTATTGCTGTGGTTGGTGGAACTGTTGAGGATTGCCTTGTGGATAAGGCAATATTTTGTGCATTTGCCTTTGTGCAAGTCATGGATGTAAGGGATACACCCCAGATTATTGCAATTGTGATACAACTAGACAACATCCCTTAGGATGTTTGTATTGGCAAACGTCACATCCACCATCATCATCTGAATTGCTATCCACAACCATTTTACCTTTATCCTTAGATATGGCACGTTTAGCTTTCTTACGTCTTTGGCACTCACATTCACGACTTTGCTCCTTGGACTCTTCAACAATTTTTAAGATAGCTTGAAACTTATTGTCTATGGAGTCCCATAATTGATCAACCTTATCTATGATTTCTGATTGCAATTTTTGGAATGGCAAGGTTTTTTGATTGACCACCTCATCTCTGGAAAATTCATCCTTACTATCACAAAATCAAACCTCCTTTTTCTGAATAAAAGAATCCATATTGTATTCTTCTGCACTTTTACATTTTCTCAGTTCTCCCTCCTCCTTGGCTACCTGCTCAATTAATTTCTGAATTCAACAGGTGCTTAAATCTGTCAATCTCCCTTGGGCATAGACACCAAGAGTTTTCCTAGTTTCAGACAGTAACCTATCTATGATATGGCAAAGCTGATCAAGTTGAGAGTATCCATGGCCGGGACACCTATGCAACAGAGAGTAGTATTAGCCAATAGCAAAATCCAAGGGCTCATGATTCCCTTGTTTCAACCCTTGAATTTGTTTTCTTAGATTGGATACTTAGGAGTACATTTGATATTTATCATTGAATAATTCCAACATCATACTCCACCACCTAATTGATTCTAGTTTCAAGGATTGATACCAATTTTTCACTTCCTTTATGAGTGTCCTTGAAAATAATTTTAGATTTTTCCAGTCATTTTCAATAGTCTACAAGGCACATGCATCTTGGAAGGCTTGGAGATGATTTTGTGGATCAGCATTGATGAGCGGCTAGGTACCCCTACACCCAACCATACGAATCACGGGCGTTCACACGTGACCTGGTCGAATCTCGTAGACTGTAAGCACTTAACATACACTAGACTCTAACCAGTGAAACCTTGGGTTAGAACAGTCATTGTCTTTCTAATCTCACTTGTGATGTTCCGTTTACGATGGTTAAGTGAAATTAAGGCTAATGATTTTTATATCTTTTTGCATATCTTTTGGCGGCTAATTTAAGGTATGGAAAGCAATGAATAAACTATTATCTAATCTATAATTATCCTAACTTCTATTCTAACTATTCCTAGCATAAGTATCCGGTCCCATCTTCCGAGCACGTTCTGAGCATCTTCTAACACTTCTGGGTTACCAGACGTTAAGTGTCCAAATGCTGCAAGGAATGCTTGAATAGTTCGTCTTTATTGCCATCATGCCAATGGGCTTAGATACATCAACACTCGAATAAAGAGCCGATCACTTTTCTTACACCTACTGCGGGCTCTTGGAAAATATTCTATCTCCTGCTAAAAAAAACTGCAAGAGCTTCGCTACAACTAATTGAAAGATGCCTCAATGAGCCAGAAGGCCCTCTTATTTATAGGCCGAGATAGGTAGCTGTGTAAATGGGGCCATGTCGATGGGCCTGCATCAACGCGGCCGCGTATACGCAGCCTCGTATAGGTGGTCCAATCGATGCATGACTTAATGACACTTCATCATACCCCCACGACTGAGCAAAAACTCTTCCTCAAGTTACTTTACAATTTGGAAGGTATGGATTCTTATTTACAACACACATAACTAAAACACATACATGACACACACATAACATAGCATGAATTTGACCAAGTGCCCAAGTTACAGAGGAGGATAAATTACAAAAATGGCAGTGTTCAGAGACAAAATTGAACACCTCGCTGGTCCTGGAGCCTCTACTGTGTAGGATGATGCACAAAATTGTTGGAGAAGATCACACCATCCCTGGGGATGGTGGTTCTGATGGACCTTCTCCAGCCTCTGGCCCATGCATTGGTGGTAGCGTGAATGACGGTTGCCTTGCGGCAACTGCAACTTCTGGAGGCAGCCGAAAAGCCTCCAAGAGAGCCCTCATCTTTTCTTCTTTGCTTCTGGGGTTGTTCATGGTCCAAGTGGCTTCTCTAATGTGTGCTGGAGCTAGAACTTCCCAAGGGCATGGCAACGCTAGAAAGAGTTCTTTCAAGTTGACAAACCAAGCTACGAACTGCTTACGTTTAATGTCGAACGCTCGAATTGATGCCTGCAGCTGCTGGTAGTCATTCATTCTTTAGCCCAGGTCCTTCGCGATGGTACGTTGGCCTTCAAAGCTTGTGCAGAGAACCTCGAGTTCCACGTTTGCCGTTTGCAAGTTTTGCTTTGTTGCTTTGTGCGCTTGGAACTCTCCCTTGTATAGGGAATACGAGGCAACCACTTGTTTTTCCAATTCTGACCGCGGTCTCCCAGCTGTGAGCATAGCCAAGTTTGCATATCATAGGTTGGTCAATTCCATGTATTCTGTCATTTCCTATATCTGCAGCTCCTTTAGATGGATTTCTACTTTATTATAGGCATTCAACCCATCAAAGATAGAATGCCATACATTGCCTCCCTCTCGGAGCTGCTGGAGTGCTTGGTTCATCTTGGCTTTAGCGACTTGAATGTGTTTCTCATTTACCTCCTTCTCCAATCCCACTTGGTCCCTGTAATGATTTTTGACTTTTTCAAATTTCAGGGCCTTATTTTTCCAAGCAGCAATTTCAATTGCAGACTTCTGTCACAATGCCTGAACCTCCTCCATTGACAGATTTCGATTTTCAGTGGCCAAAATTCTTATGTCAGTGTTCACCTTGGCTAGCTCTTCCTGCTGTTGGTGGGTGAAAGTTTTCATGTGTTCATTTTCTGCACCAACATTGTGCAGGCAATGAACCTCCGTGGTCAGCTGTACGTTCTCCTGGCGAACCTTCGCCAAGTCCTTCTCTAAGTGATACGCTCAGGCATCTACTATGGACTTGTCAAGGATCGTTGTCTCCCGTACATCCTCAATAACTTGAAGTTTAAGTTGAAGCTATTGAAAAGCTTCATCTGTGGGGATTTTGCAGTTGAGAATGGCTGGATCAGCAAGTTGGGCTCTTAATTGGGCTACCTCAGTTGCCAAGCGCTAACAAGCAACTTGAGTAGCTTCAAGTTGCCCTTCCAAAATAAGGCTCTTGCCCCTTGTCGAGAGCAGCTCTGACTGGGCTGCAGTAATGTTGTTCAGAAGGTGAAAGACATCCAGAAGCGGTTGCCTGGTTCCCACAAGTTGGTCCAATAGCTCTTCATGTTGGGCTACATCAATCTGGCTACACGAAGTTTCAACAAACACCTATACATCTTGTAGTCCATGAATGTTTGGTACAGGTACTGCCGGTGTATTGAGAGCCGTAGCGATTGTGTCAGCAACCACTTTGATCACAACTTCTTGTCCCTAATGCTGCATTGCTAGGACCATCACCCGTTCACCATCTTCCAAGCGAACCGAGAAGGTAGTAGCATTCTGTGAAATTTTAGGGAACAACTGTTGGGTTGATGTTGATACATCTCGGATGCTTGGATCTATTCTGGTTAGAACTTGTGCTCAGGCAACTAAGAATATCGACCCTGACCTTTCAAGCAAGCTAACTAATTGAGCCACTTGCTCTAGGTGGCTCATGGTAGGGCGATAGACCGAAGGGTCTTCTCCTCCACCAAGCCTACCAGATTGCTCTTGTTGGCTCAAGAGCATTTCCTGGATCTCGTGGATGTATTCTGCTATGTTTTACAAGCTCGGCTGCATTGTTTGTGCAGGTGGTGGACATGGTTGCTACTCTTCCTCTATCTATGTGGTAGTAGGAGTTTTGTCTTTCATCATCTCTCGCCACGAGGCAATTGGGACGCGTCAGATTACGTCGTTGGAATATCATGCTATCCTTGCCAATTTGCATAATTTTTGGATTAGGCAGGTAAATGGGAAAGCTCATCTTCCACGTTCGTTCTTAGCGAACTTTTTTTCAATCTCCAAAAACAACAACTATGGAAGACTCACGGGAAATTTTCCACTCAAGGTGGCACACGCATAAGCAGAGAAGGCTGTGATTTTGCTGGGTCTTACTGTTGGGTTTAGGTGGTAAGACGCGATTTTGGAGTACACTCTCTCCACCATGGTTAGGAAGCTGAATTCCTTATGCTCTACCCCATAGCACCATCAGGTCCATTACATCTTTACCTCTGGATCGGCCTGTTTTGGAATTTCTACCACATCTACCCCAGTTTTAGGCGACCCTAGAGCCTGCGTTATCACCTCTGAAGAGTAAGAGACATAAATGTCTTTGATTCTTACTCTATACCCTGGTTGCCGATTCATCCAGAAGAGATAAGTTTCTACTAAGTACCATTCACCATTGGTTGTGATGATTGGCCACATCGGAGAATTCTGCAGTTGGAGCCTCACGTCTTTTGGCACGTTCTCGAGGAATGGTCCAAAATTTAGCTCTTGGAGGACCGTTCGTTGCACCTCTTGTGGCATGATAGCATCAAGGCAGGCTTAGGTCAGGGTGACCTTAAGCCATGGTGCTATCCAAGGGGTCTCATCCCTGAGTGATTTCTCGCTGGGAATCTCCTCTTCGGGAATCTGATGAACAGATTCCATGTCAGGTCTTTCGCAGAAGGGCCTTGTTGCATGAGAGCCCTCCACATGCTCTGGCAGTTGCACACCTCGTCCCCTTCTCGTGCGTGGGCACTTGTCCCTTGGTTGTGATGGTCCTTCATCCCTTGGGTGCCTCAGTTTTGGTGCCATTTTCCATTAAACATAACCGTTCGTTAGACCGTTCATAAGTAGCTTAAGATGGTCCGTATACACTTTCTCAGTTTGACCAAGTTATGTTTTTGGCATAGGCACATCGTTAAGTCTTCTGGAGCATTAATTTATGGGTTAGGGTAAAAATTTCCATAATTAATCAACTAATTAATTAATTAATTAATTACACATAGGCACATCCCCCCCCACAACTGAGAGCATACCTCTAGTTGCTTAAAAGGAAAAGGATGTGGTTGATGCGGACTCACGATGGAATGTAGGTGCGTTGGGAAAGGTTAGGTAGAAAAAATGGCAAAAACTCCCCTCAATTTGGACTCCAGATGATGAAAAAATGCAAAGTGCGACGGGGTATATATAGGGGTTAGGTGCTGCATGGACGGGGCCTCGTCGACGCAGGGGTGTTTACCCATTGACCAGCGTTGACCAACCCATATAAAGTCCTAAATGATGAATTTGAAATGCCAAATTAAGGCGGTTGAAGCACGTGAGAGGCCCAGACATGGCTAAGGACATGAGGAAGGTAACTAAGCACAAAAAAAAGACAAAAATAGGAGAACTGGACTCAGAAAAGAACTCCGCGGGGAATAAATCGAGCGATGGGACCCAAAAACTAGTCAACCATGAAATCCAAAGGATGGGAGACTTAACAAGTGGGACCAAGGAAATGCAGGTGGGTCCTTCCGATAGCAGGCCATAGCCTTAGTAGCCCTTGCATATTCCTCAACACCGGGGTCCGTGGGCCCTGGGGTAAAGAAATGATGTTTGCTAGGTAAGACTCCTAACCAAAAGATTCCGCCAAGGCATGGAAACCCATGATAATCATGATAAACCTTCACAACATAAAATAGGTAGTGAGGTGAGTTGTGGAGAGAATTGGGTGAAGAAAGAGAGATGAGAGAATGGTATTCCGATCATCGGTCACATGAAACCCCATGTGTAAATGTGGTTAAGTGACCTGGTAGAACCATTCATGAGTTTAGACCCAAAACCATTCGCATTCAATGACATCGCAGTAATAGACAAAGTCTTGACCATCCCCTAAGGAAGCAAGAATGACCTCACAAAGAACCACCACTCCAAAAAACATGAGAGGAAGGAAGTAGAATGGGACGAAGTTAGAGGGGACTAAGGAAGTCCCATAACTAGTACGGTGGCCCATTAGAGTCGGTCTAAGGGGTGTGCTTTGAATTCCCACACAGTGATGTTCTCTTTTTTTTTCTCTTTTGGGGGAACCACACCATGCAAAGATCCATGCATGTTCGCATGCATTCGACCAAGGGGTGTGCTTTGAATCCTCATGTTTTTTCTTTGAATTTTTTAGTGAGGACCATACCATGCAAGGTCGAACTGCCCAGAAGCTTCCATGGAGAGAAGGATGTGGAGCAGTAGGAAATCTGTAAGGACATACCAACAACCTTAGAGGGTAGAATTGAGCAACGAATATTGCATTCCCCTTGAAGTCACATCTGATTCAAACCACTGGGTCATCCTCAAGTCTGGGAACCACACAAGTCACACATTAATTAAAATGTTGTTAACAGAAGGGGTTGCATGTTCTCAACAGAAGGAAAACCATGGAGTGGGTGAATGGGTGGATGACGTGAACTCATTGCAAATTTTATGAGCGGAAAGTAGACGTAAAGTTCAAAAAAGAACCATGCAAGGGCGGAAACTAGACAACTAGGTGGACGAGTACACATTACCCATCGCAACGAAAACCATCCATGCCAGACATCTGAAGACAACAAGAAGATGAATTAACAATTACGCAAAAAATAAAACATCCACAAAGAAATGAAAAAATAAGTAAAGAAAGGAAAAAATGTACAAAGAATTTGCAAACGTATAAACGAAGGTGAAAAACAAAAAACTGTAAAACAAAAAGTGAAAAAACGACGAGGGGTGTAGTGGAATAGGTCAGTAGGGATGACGGTCTCCCCCACGATTGGGTGAAAAGGAGGAGATGCAAAAAATGGAGAGTGGTTGACCAGGTGATGACGAGGCAATTACACTGGTTGAGTGGAGTTCGCGGAAAGGTTTCAGTTGGTGGTGGTTGACTAACTATGTTCTGGTGGGGTTCGCAGGTTTGTGGATGAGCAAGGCCCTAAATGGGAAGGTTTTGAAGACAATGTTTGAAACTTGGTTGGTTGGGATACGTGTGAGGGGTTCTAATACAACACCTTGTCTCCACATCTAAACGTGACCTTCCAAATCCTAAGATTGTGTCGTTTTCTTGTTGTAGGCCTTGTGGATCTCATTGGAGGACAGGGCCACTAATCGGTTCTCATTTAGCACACTTAGATTGATCAGTCGTTCATGTTGTGCTAGTGGAAGGTCAAGGCCTAAGTCAATGGTGGTGGATAGTGTGTGGAGTTCAACCTGAATGGGAAGTGTTGGCAAATTTCCGTACACTAACTCATAGGGAGAGTACCCTACAAGAAGTTTCCAAGTGGAGCGATAGTTGCATAGGGCATCATTAAGCTTAGTGCTCCAATCCCTCCTGTATTTGCTGATGGTTCAAGTAAGGATCTTGGTGATCTTCCTATTGGTGACTTCGGCTTTCCCGTTGGCTTGGGGGTGATAGGGAGTTGTGAATTTATGCGTTACCCCTAAGTGCTGCATGAGTTTCCGAAAAGTGACACCCATAAAGTGAGTTCCATTATCTGAAATGAGTGCATGTGGCACTCCAAACCTATTAACAATTTGTTGTTGGATAAATTGTGCGGTGGTGCTGGAAGAATAGTCAACAAAGGCTGTTGCTTCGGCCCACTTTGTATAGTAGTCCATAGCTATGATGATGTAGGCCTTCCCGTTTGATAGGGGTGTGATGAGTCCCATGAAGTTGATACCCCAAATGTTGAAGGGCTCCAATGGCTAGATCCACTGTTGAGGTCCCTCCAACCATGCCATCATCCCACTGTCCCTTTGGCATCGTTCGTAGGAGTAGGTGAACCATTGTGCATCCTTGAAGATGGTGGGCCAGTAATACCCTGCAGGCAGGATCTTAATGGCAGTGCGGTGTCCAGCATAGTGGCCTCCACAAGGGCCCTCATGAGCATCCTGGAGGATGTGCAACGTTTCATCATTAGGGACACACCATCGAACCAAGCCATCTACGCACACCTTGTACAAGTGGCCATTGATTTCCATGAAATGCTTGGCCTTATGGAGAAACTATTGTTTCTGCTGATGGTTCCACTCCTTTGGCAACTCTTGAGTGGTGAGGTAGGTGAGGATGCGGCTAAATCAAGGGGATTCCTTGGTTACTTGTGGATCAATTACGCCTGTGAAGAGGAGTTCATCTGGAAATTGGTCGGATAAGGGCTCCTCTTCTTCTGCGTCATCCCATCGCAATCGAGACAAGTGGTCAGCCACCAGATAATGTGCGGGCTCACTGTTGGTTTGTTCATTAGGAACCGAATAGCACTATGGACGGTATGCACAAACACCTCGTATCTGAGCACATAGTGCTAAAATTTCTCCAAGGTGAACACCACCACCATCAATTCCTTTTCGGTGGTGGTGTAGTTCAACTCAGCACCCACAATACTATGGCTTGCACAGTGGATATAATAGGGATGTTTTTGATCATCACACTATGTAAGCACAGCTCCCAAGGCGTAGTTGGATGTGTCCATCATAATGTGAAAGGGTCTGGACCAATCAGGGGCTCGTAGAACTAGAGTTTCTACGAGTTCCTATTTTAGCATTTGGAATGCAAACTCGCATTCCTTGATCTAGATGAACAGAGCATCCTTCTTTGTCAGCTCTACCAATAGCTTGGCGATCTTCGAGAAGTTTTCAATGAATTTCTGGTAGTAACCAGTGTGTCCAAGGAATGATCAAACATCTTTGATGGTACTTGGTTGACGGGTGATTCCTCGAATGACCCTGATCTTTTTAGGGTCTATGCTGATCCCTGTTTGTAAGATGCGATGCCCCAACACAATGCCTTCTTGGACCATCAAATGGCTTTTCTGCCAATTGAGCCACAGATTGGTGTCGACACATCGTTTGAGAACCTGCTCAAGATAGTCCAAGGTTTGCTCGAACGTGGTCCCATAGGTGGAGAAGTCATCCATGAAGAGTTCTACACCATTGCCGATTTGTTGCTGGAAGATGCTTAGGACAAGGCGTTGGAACGTAGCAGGCTCATTGCACAAGCCAAAGGGCATCTTCTTATATGCGAAAGTCCCCCATGGACTTGTGAAAGTAGTTTTGGCTTGATCCTTTGGTGTTATTTGGATTTGGTTATAACCACTATAACCATCCAAAAAGCTGTAGTAGCGGTGCCCTGCTATGGTGTCCAACACTTGGTCCACAAATGGGAGTGGGAAGTGGTCCTTGAAGGTCATCATATTGAGCAACCGGAAATCAATACAGACCCTCCACTTGCCACCTTTCTTAGGCACAATAACGAGTGGGCTAACCCATTCGCTATCAACAACAGAATAGATGAATCCCACCTTTAGCAATTGTTCGATTTTATCTTATACGATCTACTTCAATTTGGGATTCAACCGTCTTTGTGGCTATCGTCGTGGCTTCATGGAAGGGTCAAGATAGATCTGATGTTGGTAGACCCTAGGATCAACTCCAGTCAACTCAGGATATGACCATGCGAATGTAGCAACCCATTTGTTTACAAACTACAGCAATTTCTTCTTCTGATCTGGAGCAAGGGTGGCATTAATGATTACTGGCTTTCCATTCTGCAAAAATGCGTATTCCAAGTGAGCCGGTAAAGACTTTAGCTCCAAGGGCTCTTGTTTAAGGTTCTTAGGGATTTCTAGCTTTCCCCAGTCATCTTGGTCATCAACAGTGGAGACCTGTTGATGAATCTCCTCCATTTCATCTCTACTATAAATGTAGGCTTATACAAGCCCCTCTGATGGTTCCATGTACAATGTGCTACTAACATCAGCTGTCAGCCACTGGGTGCCTTCTTAGTTATTGGCTGTTGCATATAGGCACTGTTGAACAGGTGATTCCTCGGTACACCGACTGCATGCTTGGATGGATATCTGCTTAGCATACCATAATTGCTGCACATAGTTGTACCCTGAGTCACTGTACGTGATGCATGGAACACGCTTCTTCTCGATCTTCCTGAAAGGATTTTCCTTGAAATTTCAAGGGATAGATCGTGGAGGCCTAGTCGTGCATCCACTGTGCTTAGCTAGGCCCTTCCCATGATGATTGGGAAGTTCCCCTTGCAGTTCTCTACATGGATGACTGGGAAATCAGTAAGGTAGGACCATCCATAGATTGCTAACTCGAGCCAGATGTTGCTCTCTTATTTAGCGGGGGTAGGTTCCAGTTCTTGTATATATCATGAGAGATCAAATTGATCCTTGACCTCGAGTCTAGAAGAGCTTTGCATGGCTCATTCTCTGCCACCTGAAGATAGATGAGGGGGCTTCCCGAATCAGTCAATTTCCGAGGAAGGTGACCTGCTTTGATCTAGTCTGTCACAGCATGGATGAGCATGACCGTCTGGACGTTGAAGTATTGTTGTTGTTGGCTTGGAGGTTGCTTTGGCGGTGGAATAGGAGAGGTGTTTGTAGGTTCAGAGGCACTAGACACAGGTGTATGCGAGGATATGTTTAGATTATTGGGCTGGAAAAAGGGACATTTCCATGGCGTGGGTTCCGGTCCATTTAGCTGAGGTGCCGGTTGCAAGTTAATAACCCTCGTGGCGTTTCATTGCTACAGCTATGGCGATATCTATCCCTGCATTGATGGAGCAAGTGACAGTTGAGTGGGATTGTGGTGGAGGAGCAGTAAGAGAAGGTGATGGAGGATAAAAGAGATGTGGGTTTTCCCCCTGGGGTGATGGAGATTGAGGGTGAAAATACTCCAGGGGATGGTAATGACTTTGAAAGGCCGCATGGCTAGAAGAGTCCCTTGGAGAGACCAGTTGCTGAACATAGTACCCATAGGGATCTAGCTATTTGTAAGGGTACTGATGCCTTGGAGGTAGCATCCCCCATGTTTGTGAGTGCTTCCATTGTTGGAAGTATTCATACGGTTGCAGTGGCGCTCCACTTGAATAGTATCCTTGCTGCTGGTGGTGGAACCACCTAAAATTGCCTTGTGGATAAGGCAACCTTCGAGTTATTTTCCTTTGTGCCAAGCGAGGGTTCAATTCGTACACCCCATACTCTTGAAGATGTGACACCACAAGACAAGATCCCTTAGGATGTTCATATTGGCATATGTCACATTCATCTTTCTCCTCGGTGTCAAAGTCTACAATCTGCTCTGCTACAGCAACCTTACCCTTTCCCTTATATTGGGCACGTTCAGCTTCCTTCTTCCTGCGCCGATCATGGTCATTACCTTGTGCTTGGACTCCTTTGCGATTTTCAACATGCTTTGGACCCTTTTGTCAAAAGAGTTCCACATCTTATCCACCTTTGCCGAAATTTCAGATGTGAACTTTTGTAATGGCAAGGTCTTTTGGTTTACCACTGCTTCCAGTGATGATTCTTCCTCCTCATCACAAAAATGGACTTCCCTTTTTCTAAGGGAAGGGTGATTGAATTCTTTTGCACTCTCCTTTTTCCTAAGTTCTCCTTCCTCTTTGGCCACCTGTTCAATGAGGCATTGTAATTGATGGGCCCTTAACTCTGACAGTCGTCCCTGGGCGTACACGCCAAGGATCTTTTATGTTTCAAAATGGAACCCATCAATCATGTGGCAAAGCTGTGCTCGCTGAGAGTAAGGGCACCGATGCAACAACGAGTAGTACCTGCTCATGGTAGTAAGGGTTCATGATTCCCTTGTTTCCAGCCTTGGATCTGCCATCTCAGATTCGCCACTCTGGAGTACGTTTGATATTTTTCATTGAAAATTTCAAGCATCGTACTCCATCTTCTGATTGATTTTGGCTCCAAGGACTGGTACCAGGTTTCAACTTCTTTGATGAGTGTGCAAGGGAACAGCTTCAACTTCTGCCAATCATTGTCAATGTTTTGCAGGGTGCAGGCATCATGAAATGCCTGCAAGTGAGTCTACGGATCAGAGTTGTATCCCCCTTCAAATCTGGGGATGTTGTTCATATCAACTCGCTTGATTCAGCTATCCTTCATGTGCCTACTGGCGATTTGAATGGCCTTAGAGATTTGGAGCATACTCTGGGTAGCCAACAATGGCTCATCTGAATCATAGTCCTGCTGGGGACCATGATGTCTGTGATGATTCCAGCTATCTCTCCTTTCATGCCGGTGAGCATCACGTGATGGTTCACGTGTTTCCTCATGTTTCTCCTTCCGATCCTTTTGAACCTTTTTACACCTGTCCTTTTGCTTCCTCCTACCTCGATTATGATCAGAGCCTAAGTTGGATAAAGGAGAAGGAGAGTGAGAGGATGGAGAAGAAGGAGAGGGATCTCTCCCTCTACCCTGATGACGGTCTTGATCGTCCTGTTCATCCTTGCTATGTGACCCTCCATCCCATTGGGAATCTTGACCACCTAGATGCTTGGAATGAATCATGGACTAGAGGACCTGCTGCCCCAGGGGAAGTTCAGTTGAATGAGTGTCATGAAGATGGGATCCCCATCGTCTGGCAGCCCTTGTGAAAATAAGGGATTACTGAATTGTTTCCCCTTCAGCTGTTTATATCTGTCTGCCTGCTGTTGATCTCTTGCTCATTGAGCCTCAGTGGGACGATAGTCCCGGTAGTCATGGTCCTCCATGACATACTCTGCTCCAAGGTCCTAGATGCCCAATCTGCCAAGATTGTGAAACAACATCGTAGGGGCCGATCGGTCGGGAGGGTATACAATATTTCCCTCCATGTCCTTCCATCGTAGATGCTCATCCTGATGTAGGATGAATGTGAAATCAGGGACGTACTCATCAAGATGCTTGTACACCACCTGACACTCCTGTGGCGCCGGTGGGGTGGATGTCTCCCTCCTGTGAGAAGACATATTGGATGTTAGATGGTTCATGTAATTGGTGTACCTTCCTATTAACTTTAATTCACCTATCATGCGTGAATGTTTCTATCCAGGGTTCGTTCCAATGACTTGAATGATAATTTCAGTACGGTTAGATGACACATGTAAGACTTAACAGTCCCTGGTAATAGTGCCAATGATGAATGGCTAGGTACCCCTACGCCCAACCATACGAATCACAGGGGTTCACACACTATAGCAACTGAAAACATCGGTGGCTGGACAACACCAGGGGTTGGCGAGTGTGATAGTTTCAACCTCGTACCCACGGGAGGGCCGTGCCGGGTGTGTGTGGACACGGGACACCCTGAACGGTTTGGTCGATCAGACAGGGACTTACATCGGCGTCTATATAGCCTTTTGCAACATAAATAATGCGAAATGCGAAATAATTCTTGAAAGTAAATAAAGCAGAAGGGAAACAGTGTAAAATGCGACAATAATGCGAAGTAATTCTTGAAGGTGAATAAAATAGAAAAATAATGCAGAACGAGACAACAAGCAAGAAATAAAGTAAAGTGTAATTAGAAACATGCACCGCTTCGAAGCTACAAGTTTGCTCTGTTAGGGTGGATACAATTGGTTGCACAACATCACGGAGTATAAAGATCTCAAGAGTAACCAAGATGTGTTGAGTAAAAAGGGCTATACGCTTGGACGTGGACTTGGGTACTAACAATGCGGAATTCTACCAAGGTGGTAGAATGGAGACGAGACAAAACACCAGCTGAAAAAGGCTCATTGTTTGCAGTGTCAAACAGATAATTTTGATGTTACAATGTCGGAGAGAGAAGAAGTTTTTTTAGAATTCAAAAAGTCCCCACCCCTTGAAAGCTATTTCCTTCAAGAAAATGCGAACTCTTTAGAAATTGCCAACCTTTTTTAAAAATGCAGACCTCTTTGCATGTTGTTTGCCAGGGTATTTATAGGACCGAGGGTATGCGAAAGGGGTGGTTTGGATGCTACATGCCTTGGGCCTTCGTTGTCTTGCTAGCGCCACTCATGCCATGTATGACCATTGGACCTATAAGACTGTTGTGATGCGAACTTGTCATGCAATAACTGTGAGCCTGCCATGTCGTAATTGCACCGTTAGCATCTAGAGATGTGTGCCAACGGTCCAATTAGGTGAAGTGCATTGATCTCGCACAACCACTCGCATGCCTTGCTGTGCTTTGTAGCGTAGCATGCTTGGTGTAGTGCAGCACCTTGTCACGTGTTCTACTACATGTGTGTTGCATGCTTGCTATGCTACGTAGCGTAGCGTAGTGTAGCAACTTGCCTTAGTCGCGAAAGCTCTACCGATTTACGAACTTTATCTCCTGTGATGCAAGTTTTATGAACTCCGCTGACTCTGCCCTTCGAACTACCTTCTGTCTCTTCTGCAAGTTTGCTATGCCTCGCTACACCATGTAGCTCAATGTAGCGTAGCAGCAGACATGGTCCGCCGCTTCCTGACAGAAAAGGACATCATTGGAGAACTTGAAATCGAGCGAAGGGAGTGGCAGTGAAATTGTTGCCGTGCTACGCTATGTAGCGTAGCACTTCGTTCTGCCATCGTGTTCTGAAGCTTGCTACGCTACATAGAGAGGCATAGCGTAGCGTAGCAGACTTCGTGACTTAGAAAACTTGTCGAACTATTTTTTGCGCATCTAGAGTGCTGTTGCCAAATCCGTGCACCATTTCTGAGCAGGCTGTTGGCTAGGCAGGCTACTCTGGTGGATAGGCAAGATGATGTAGAGCTTATCCATGTCAAAAGTAGAAAATTTGCCGAACTGGCTAGCTTGAACTCAGAATGTTTTCCTCCTAAAGAACTGTCGTAGTGCTGCGCGAGTTAGTAGTCTTGGTGAAGCAAGAATGACCTCGCATTTTTTAGGGTATTTCATTGGCCCCTCTTTGTTGACGTCTGGAGACCAGGTTCGAGAGACATCGTCAAAGAATATGAAACATCGCAGCAGGCGAAATGCTAGAGTTGTTTCTTGGTGAGTGTCGAGATGTCGCTTGGCTGCACTTGAGAGTGTTGCATTAGTTTTGCAGAGGTTAAGGTAGAGAGCAAAGATGATGTTTAGTAGAGTCCCTCATTGGAGTGCTTTGAGAGGCTCGTTTGCATTTTCATCTTTGGCTGGCATTGTTCTTCAACCTCCTGTAGGCAGGTGCCCCCTTCGTAGGCTGAGTTGCATAACATCCATGAAGGGTTTTGACCTGTCTACAAATATCTTCCATACAACGAGTTGTGTTACGTATGTGTTGAAATTGGCACCCTGAAGTAGCTAAGCTAGTCGAGGCACTCACTTCTAGACGCGGTAGCATTTGCTGTTGTAGTAAGATGTGCCTATAGGGGCAAAGGTCTTACTGGCTGCTGGCATTGTTGATACTCTTGGGTACCATTGCTAGTGTGAGATGCCCAAAGAAGGAAGGCTAGTAGCGGCCTTGGTAGCACCAGCGTGGAGGAGCTGGCCTTCGAAGCACCAGGGGTTGTTGTGGGCGCGGATGCATTGGAATCCCTGCCAAAGGCATGCATGCTTAGTTCAGCTATGGGATTAGCTACCACATAGCTAAATGTCGCGTGAGCTAAGACTTTGGCGGGGGACTGAAGAGCAACAACATTGTGGCTGGGCCACAATACTGCTGGGACTCTAGATGCAGTAACTAGCCCAGGAACTATTGTTAGGGTAGTGGGCTATGATGAGGGTAGGTTCGAAGGGCCAGTGTGATGCCATACGGTGTCTTCTAAGGGTCAGCATGATGCTAAGGATGGCAGCGCCATGTATGCTCCAGACCGTGTTCTCTTTGCGTCGTGAACTACATTCTGGAGCCGCGACGTCTCACCCATGTGTTGGCATCATGCCCTTTTGTTCGATGTGTATCTGGTGGTGGTGCATGTTGGGGATGCGATGCGAACCCAGTTTAAGGTCTTGGTAGACCGCACGTTGGTTTAAGGTCCTAGCGGACGGCTGTGCTGGTTTAAGGTCTCAGCAAACCGTACATGCTAGTTTATCATCTTAATGGATGTGCAACGCCAATTTATAGTCATAGTGGACTATCAGTACCAGTTTTACGTTGTAGCAGATGACTGCTGCCAGTTTAACGTCATAGCGGGCATTGCTCGATGCTGCTAGTTTATCGTCATTGCGGATGCTACTTGGTGTTGTTGCTAGTTTATCGTCGTAGCAGACGGTGCCTTTTGTTGCCGTTGTGCTTCAAACGTAGTACAACTTGAGATACGAGTGATTCACCGGGTTGGTGAATGCATTATTATCCATGTCTGCCAGCTTGAAGGCTCCATTTCCAAAGGCTTTAGCGACCATGTAAGGACCTTCCCAGTTGGCTGAGAATTTGCTCACGTGCTCACAGACGGCCTTAAGGACGTGGTCTCCCTTCTACACTGGGCGTCGATGTGGGTCTACATGGTGCTTCTGCTGTTGTTTGCTCTGGTAGTGCTTAATTCATCTCAGCGTCTGCACATGTTCCTCCTCTATTGAGTCGAGGTCGATGGTTCGTGACTCATTGTTTCGGGCTTCGCTCACGACGTCGGATAGGATCATCCAAAGTGAGGGTACTTGCAACTCAAGAGGCAATACAGCTTCAGATCCATAAACGAGACTGTAAGGGGTCTTACTTGTTGTAGTTCTGCACATCGTTCGGTAGGCCCAGAGGACGTAGAGGATTTGCTCATGCCAGCACCTCTTGCTATTGTTAAGAATCTACTTCAACAAGTTGATGATGGACGTATTTGTAGCCTCCGCCTGCTCGTTCACCTACGGATAATAAGGAGAAGAAAATGATTGTTTAATGCCTAGATTGCTACAGAAGGTTCAGGTTTTCATACTGCTGAACTGTGGCCCATTGTCGGTCACAATAGTCATTGGAAGCCCAAACCTAGTTACAATGTTGTCGAGGATGAAATGGCAGATCTGCTGAGACATCGTTTTCCTCAGGGGAATAGCTTCCACCCACTTAGTAAAATACTCAATGGTGGTGATAATGAAGCTATGCCCTATGGAGGACTTAGGCGTGATAGGCCCTATAAGGTCTAGTCCCCATCGTTGGAGGGGCCACGTGATTTGCATTGGGTGCAGATCTGTAGGTGCTATGTGTATGAGATTTGCGTATCTTTGGCACATGTCGCACGTCTTAAATTTTGACAGGCAATCACGCTCCATGTAGGGCCAATAGTACCTTAAGCATCTGATTTTTGCAGCCATAGCCTTGGGTGCTATGTGCCCACTGCACAGCCCTTCATGGATCTCATTAACTACCTTTTGCGCCTGCTCGCCACCCATGCATGCTAGCAATATCCCATCGTAGGATTGTCGGCACAGGGCATCATTTCCCATGAGCACGTATTGTCGGGCACGCTTACGGATTGCATCTATTTGGGCTGATGTAGATCCACCTGGGGGTTCACCATGTTGTAGATAGGCTTTAATGCTGGCATACCACTTTGGGATATTCGCAGCATTGACAAAGGCCATGTGTTTTGCCTGAGTGATAGGCTCTGTGCACTCTGTGATTGTGGTTGGCAGATTTGCCAAGGAATGTGATGGGATGTTTAACACGAGGGTAGCTAAGGCATTTGCTATGGTGTTCTTGTTGCGTGGCATGTGTTGAACATCAGTGGTTGTGAATTGCTTAAGTAGGATTTTTTCTAGGTCGTAGTAGGGTTGCAGGTGCGCAGCCTTGCAAGCGTAGACCTCGGTGATTTCATTTATGACTAGTTGTAAATCTCCCTGGATTGTCAGGTGTTGTATGCGCAGCGCTTAGGCAGTTAAGAGGCCTTTGAGTAGCCCCTCATATTCTTCCATGTTGTTGGTATAAGGGAATGCAAAACGATAAGCGGATGGGTAGATTTCCCCATAGGGGAATGTGATCGTGGCAACAGTGCTACCTCCTCGCGCGGTTGAGGCACCGTCGAAATGCAAGGTAGCTTCGAAATGCGACGGGACGATGGCGACATTGCTAACGTATTTGTCTGGGAATTCGGAATCTATGGTTGCCTGGTCATCGACTGGAAAGGCCGTAAGTTGGGTCGCTATGGCTTAACCCTTTGTCGATGATTGGCTTACATATCATAGGTCAAATTCCGCGATTATTGCTTTCCATCGGGCTATCCTGCTACTTTCGTACAGGTTGCTGGTGATAGCCCGGAGTATATTGCTTTTGCAAATGATGATGGTTGTGCTGCGGAATAGGTAATGCCACCACTTATTCAGTGCGAACACTAGGGCTAGGCAGTTCCTCTCCACTTCATTGTATTTCGCCTCATGTGATATTAGTGCATGGCTCAGGTAATACACTAGTATCTCAGAATCGTCGTCCTGATTTTGACATAGCAGTGCCGCTATGGATGTGTCAGAGGTGGTAAGGTATATGAAGAAAGGCTTATCCCTTTGTGGCAGGTGCATCGTTGGGAGGTGCGAGAGCTCCTTCTTTAGGTCGTCAAAGGCTTGTTGACACTAGGTTGT
This sequence comes from Gnetum montanum, assembly GCA_015680685.1. Classification (NCBI taxonomy): domain Eukaryota; kingdom Viridiplantae; phylum Streptophyta; class Gnetopsida; order Gnetales; family Gnetaceae; genus Gnetum; species Gnetum montanum. The sequence goes on along the minus strand of MNCI01005001.1, from coordinate 19,067 downwards.
CCACTTGAAGTCAACCCCCTTCTTTAGAAGATGTTGCATGGGGTGTAACTTATCAGTCAACCTGGCTATAAATCTTCGAACGAATTGCACTCTACCTTGTAAACCACGTAATTCTTTAAGGTTTGTGGGAGGTGCTAGGTTGATGATGGCCTTGACTTTGTCAGGGTCCACCCGTATTCTGGCCTTTGATACTACGAACCCTAACATACATCTGGTCTTCACCTTGAAGATGCACTTCTTAGGATTGAGGTGTAGGTTGTGCATTTGGCAATATTTGAGGACTACCCCTAGATCACCTGGGTGATCAGCCGCCTCTTTAGACTTGACCGCTATATCATCCACGTAATTGTTTAATGTTTCTAGGATGTAGTCACTAAAAATGTAGGTGATGGCTCGTTGGTAGGTTGCTCCAGCATTCTTGAGCCCAAAAGGCATCATGGTATAGCACAAGGTTCCCCATGGGGTCATGAAGGTTGTTGACAATTGGTGCTCTGGGTTGATGCGGATTTGGTTGTACCTGGAAAAACCATCCATGAAGGATAGCAAAGCATGGTCAGCTATGGTGTCAATAAGCTGATCTATGCTTGGAAGTGGAAAGTTGTCTTTGATCATTGCCTTGTTCAAGGTCTGGAAGTCTATACAGATTCGTAACCCTTCAATTTTCTTCGAAAATATGACGACATTGGTTACCCACTCTAACTAGTCAATCGCCCGGATGAAACCTGCTTGGTATAACTTAGTGATTTCATCCCTCACAGCTAGTGCAATTTCTGGCTTAACTTTGTGAGCCTTTTGCTTGACTGCCTTCACGTGTGGGTCTAGGATGATGTTGTGCTAAATCAACCACGGATCCAGACCTGGCATGTCACTGTACAACCATGCGAAGACATCGATGTTGTCTTGCAGAATTTTAGCTACGCTTTTATGTGTTTGTGTGTCTAGGAGGGAGCTGAGTCTTAACGTTTTCACCTTCCCCTTTGACGTGGTCATAGGTGTCTCGACAAGAGGGTCCTCAGTTACATCCTCGGCCTCTAAGTCTAGTGCTTGGACCAGATGCTTGGGCCAATCTGAGGATGCTTCTAAGGCTACTATAATGCTAGTTGTAGTTGACCCCCAGTTGATCATGTAGGGATTCAACTGTCTTGTGAGCTTGCCTTGTGGCCCTGCTAACATTAAAGACGTGGAAAGGTCATGATGGATTCCCATCTTTTGCTTGACCTGCCATCATAAGATGAAAGCCTAGTTAACAGTTGTCTCTTGGCAGAGATTATGTGTAATGCAAATTTGTAAAGCGGCTACGAGATATATTTGTGATGTGTGATAATGTAAAGATTGAAAGTTTGCTAGTTTAAGGTCGTGGTGGACTACCAAGGTGCAAGAGTGTAGAATTGCTAACGGAACGTGTGAAGCTATATAACTGTCAACACGCGAATGCCAAACAACTAGTTTAGTGTCATCTCAGACTGCCCTATTGCAACATGCAAAATCTTAATATGCAAAATAATAGTATGAAAAAAGGAAATTGTGAGTATGAGTATCGAATTGCCAATGCGCAAATGAAAACATGAAAATGCTAGGAAATGTCATACTGCCTATGTGGAAGAGGATGAGGTAACTGCTGGTGTAAGGATGTGGTTAGAATAACGTCATTGTGGACTGCAAATGTAACGGGTCAAAACTACTATTTTAGGGTCTTTTCGGACCCTGAGGGGTGCAACTATGCTAGGCTTGCTAGTTTAAGGTCTTTTCGGACCCTTAATAAAAAAAATATTATTTTTTTGTTTCCAGGAAAGTAAGTAGTTGGCTTGAAGCGTGTCAAGACTTTAATGCTAATAGTGTTATGATGTCATGGCAAGCATGCTACGCTGTATGATGCGCTCCATATTAATCGGAGAGAGAGAGGGGTAAGTTTCCCCACCTTGCCATTGTGGCCATAAATAGAGGTTGATTCACCATTTTCACCATAAGAGCGCAGAGCCCTCATCGGAGCACGAGGTGATTTCGAAGCGCGAAGCGATTATGTTGATTGATTAGCAAGGCGAATTTCTACAGCGAAAAGCATAAGTTTGCAAGTAAGACCATGGCTCCTAAGACTCATCTAGCACTTGTGAAGGTTGAAGAGGCGAAGAAGACCCTGAGGTGTGCACCACAAGCACGCGTGGTGGTGCGGGAGAGCACACCATTAACCCAGTAAGTTTTTATGTCTCCTTCGCTCTTTTCATTTTGCACCTTCTGCTGTTTTCTGCTTTGGTTTTGTGTCCTATTTTCTTTTTGCTATCTGTGTTTTTTGTGGTTGCATTGTTTTAGCCTTTGTGTCGTTTTGGTCATCTTTCAGTTGCGTCTGATGCACAAAGGTTTTGTTGTGGTTGCATGTAAGGCCGCTAAGACCACCCTCGCCGCGGTTGTCGTAATCGCGGGGGCTAGGGCAGTTTAGGTTGCTTGACCCTAGCATGCTGTAACGTAAAACCCTTAGGCAGGCTCGGTCATGTGTGATGCGATTACGCAACACGTGTTTTGTTAGGGCATGTCATCAATTATTTTACTGCTACGCTAGGCTATTTGCATGTTCTTGCTATGCTAGGCTTTGACACCCTTGCTATGCTATGTATGGGTAGGGGGTTATGCTATGCTATATTTATTGACTACTAGACGCTGCCATGTTGTGCATGTATTATGTTCAAGCATGAAGCTAATATTTGCTGATTGTGTCGTGTAGGGCGAGAACAAGGTCTAGGCTAATTATTTTGGAAATTGGAGGGGTTCTGTGCCATGTGAGTAGACCTGTGGCCAATGCTCCTCCTCCCCTGATACGTGTGGGAGATTGAGCGGTTTGGTTCAGGGAAGGGGCACAAAACTTCTTGCAATTCCTTCTCAGTCATTTTAGTGTGATTGTTTGGTCTTCCTTAGGGGAGTAGGAGTCATCTGACATAATAGATGCCATGTTGCCAGGGGCAATTCGGGGCATCCTGAGATATTTCACTGACAAGACAATCATGAGCAGGCAGGGAAGGGGATCCAGCCAACACTCGACAAGGTTGAGGTGTTTAGCTTGGATCTGGGACATGCCGAAATACAAATGCCATCACTAGTACAACACATTGTTCCTCACACATCATATGGTGACGTGCTTTCAGAACCCATAGGGGACCATCTATTGTGCTAGCGAGTGAGTTTTGCATCTTTGTTCCGCTTTGTTGTGCTATGTTGGCTATACCGGCCATATGCTAATGGTGCGTATTTGTTACTAGGTTCTATATTGATAATGACGGGGTTCACGACCAACCGAGTCTGCTGACTACAGTGCAGCTAGCCCTATAGGAGTTTGCTTTTGCCCAGAACTTGCGGGCGGGTGTGATTGGTCAATGCGGGGGAGAATACCGTTCCTACCTACGCAGGTTCTGCACTTTCTGTAATCAGTGTAGGGAGAAGGGTTGGATGGATAAGGAGTGGGAAGAACCCTTTAAACAGGTCATGGTTGAAGCAGCTTTGATTGAACTCCCACTATTCCCGTTACCATATAGACCTGGTGGGTCAAAAGGGAAGTGTCGCATGCTCAAGTGTTTTCGTTATCTTTGCATTCTCTGCATCGTTATGCTAAGTGCATTTTGTGAAAATTGTTGCAAGGGCGAAGAAGCCTCGTGAGGTGACAGTGGTAACCATTGAGAGGCAAGGGGCAAACATCTATTTTAAATATGGTGAAGTAGCAGCAAGCTAGAGCTGGTTAGAATGAGGGGCTCTAGACTCCTTGCTCGAGAAAGTCTGAATGGCGGGGCTTATGGACCTATTCATGGCTCTGAATTTGAGCATTTTTGCTGCTAAGATGCTTTCCCTAGTCAACTCATTTTCTAGGAGGATGAGCCATTTTCGTACATACATCCAGGGCATGCGGGTGGTCATTGAAATCAATGATCAGCTATTTGTGGATCTGTTCGGCGTTCATGCTGATGGTGCCCCAGTAGTGTCGAAGGGCAAGTAGGAGTTGACTCTTCAGAAGCAGCATATTGAGGAGTGGTTGAGGCTCTCTAAAGAGCGATAAAGGTTCCCCATGGAAAAGCTTAAGGACGACCTTGCCAGGGGGATTTACCTAGTCTTTCGTGCCTACGCATTCCTCCAATTGCTCACACAAGGTAAGGTCTTGGGGCTTGAGTAGGCCTGGGTAATGTAGGAGGTCATGGAAGAAGGGGCTCATTACAACTAGGACAATATCCTATGCAGTGGCTTGCAGGCCGAGATTTTGGGACTCTGTGAGCAAATGGAGTTCCGCTCTAACATACACTATGCCTTCTACATAGGCTATTTGAAGCACTTCGCGGAGTTCCTGGTGGTCTAGGAGGATGGAGTCTGGTCCATGCTAGATCGCGACCAGATTTCCAAGCCATGGATTCGACAGGTCCTCCAGACTATGCGAGCCTAGGATCCCCCAGAAATGGTCGGGGAGTCATTGTTTGTAACGACTAAAGATCTAGCAGTTCATAGTGTTCGTGGCCAGGACAACGTAGGAGAGACACCCCTTGTTATAGCCAGTAGTGTGACACGGGGTGAATGTCTCATAGCTGAGACTGTGCCCAAGGAGTTGCGAAGGAAGAGACCTCCCCCAGCCAGAGAAAACCTTCATGAAGAGGAGGGACGAAGACTGCATGGGATTTCCTTTTTTTTTATTTTGAATTTTTTGCAAAAATTTTTTTGAAGTGCTGAAATTTTGAAATTCTTTGAAAATTTTGCAAACATTGCTAATAGGCGAAAATTTTCAATAGAATGAAAGAACTTTAGAAAAGAAATCGACTTTATGTTAACTTGTGTACTATGTAAACTTTTCATGCTTTCATATGCTAGTTTTAGGCCATCTCAGGCCATTGCTAGTTTTGGGCCATTTCAGGCCATTGTGTAACATGTCAGAGCAAAAAGAAACAATGCTAGTTTTAGGCCATTTCGGGCCGTTAGTGTAGCAGGCTAGAAGAATGGCATGTTAATAAAGCGGAAAGCGATGATGCTAGTTTTAGACCATTCCGGGCCATAGCGTAGCATGCCGAAGGGACAACATGCTAACAGGGCGAAGAAACAGTGAATGTACAAGGGATGGCAACCGGGCGGGAAGTAGTAGGGCTACTACACTATGTGTAGCTGCTTCTTGACCTGTCGTGGGTTGATCAGAACATAAGGTCGAGGTGTTTCGCCAGGGCCCTCGTTCACATCATCGTCCTTTGCTTGGAAGGGCAACTCAACCCATGCATTTTTTATTTGAGGGTCGACTCGCTAGGCCAATCCTTTCGTTGGATGATTAATGAATGCATGAATAGGCACTTCATTCTTAGAGGTTGTAACCTCTAAGCCCTGTTCCATGTCTACGTTGCTGATTGCTTGCGTTGCCACTTCATCACCATGGATTACCACCTTCCTACCTGCGTATGGTAAGTGGATTTCTTAGTGTATAGGCGAGGAGACAGCCCTAAGTTGCACTAACCATGATCTTCCCAAGATCAGGTTAAACCCAGGCATCTCTTCGACCACGATGAACATTGTGTCTATGGGGAACTGATCCCCTACTACGAAGTTTACATGAACTGTGCCCTTCACCAGGACGCGTGCCTCGTTGAACGACCTCAAACACAATGTCATTGTTGGTTTGATCTGGTTGACCGATCCCAACTTATCCACAATAGGGAAGGAAATGACTTTTGTGGCAACCCCATCATCAACATGTACCCTTCAGATCTAGTGTTGGCCAACCCGAATTGTGATGAAGAGAGGCATCGTAGTCACTTGACCCCCTTCAGGATCTTCCTTAATGGCATCGTTACTAAAAGTTAATTGAGGTGTTGCGGACTCCACGAGTATAGAAGGAAGCATGAACTAGTGGATCGTTTCCTCTTCCACTGGCATGTTCTCGTCGACCGGAATCACCGTTAACATGTGAACTAGAGCCTCGCGAAGGGGTACAGATGTCATGGTTAGGTCGTACAAACCCGGTGTAGCATTTTTCTACTTTAGGGCTTACTTGACCTGGGTGAGGGCATCCAAGAAGTCTTCATCACCCTTTTGTTTGACATTTTCCTCCTCTTCGATTCGTCCCAGAAGATGAATCTCTCGAGGAGAGATGACCTCAGATTTGGATTCAGATCCTTGTCGATAGGGTAATGCGGGCTACGTAATCGTGTTGACCTTCATCTTTGGTGACGAAGGTGCAAATGCGAGGGGCGAAGGTGTAGGCTTGGGGATACCCTTGACGATACTTCCCTTTGACATCTCGCCCACTAAGTGGGCTTCTTGACTTGTGGGGCAAGGAGGCTATTTAATGATGTTGTGCAGGATAGGGGCTGTCGAAGACATTGGCCCCCTAACGATGAATGGAGCTAGAGGTGTTAACTGACGGGACCGCGTGGCCTCGCCAACAGGTAGTGCAAAGGTAGATGCCCATGGTGGAACTTTCAGGATGAAGGACGGTTGCGAGCTTGGACCAACCATTGGTGGTGTTGGTGCACTATGTTGAGGCACATGGATCACAAATGGCTAGTGGGGTGGCCTGGGATCATTGTCGATGCCAATGGCGTTGATTATGTAACTGGCATTATTGGCGTTGAGGGGATCTATGTAGACATACATAGATTGATTTTCAAAGCATATTGGATTGCTTTCGTCCAGCACTAGCTTCCCCAGGTCGATTAATCTTTGGATGTCATCCTGCAACGACAAACAATAATCCATGGGGTGACCACATAGTTAGTCGTAGTCACAAAACGTGTCTAGCCTAAAACCCCTAGGAACTAGAGGCTCATTGGGTAGGGCCAAAGAGGGATTTCTAAGGAGCTCATAGTAGTGTTGATGTCTTGCGTTTGCTTCTTCCAACATCTCCTTGTGTTGGATGTATCCCGCTGCCAATAGTTGCTTCAGGAGTTCTGAGGTTTGAGAGGCAGTGGGGTGTATTTCGAGCAGTCTTTGAACTCAAAGTTGGGTTTGGTGTATGTAGATGTCTCGGGCATAGGTGCAGCAGGTTGTAGTGCTTGGCCTAGTTTGGGCGCAAGGTTAGCCGTAGGTATGGCTGGTTTCTTGTTATTCTTGCTATCGTTGCTACTAGGTTTGGGCTTAGCCTCGGTTGCCACAATGGCTACTATGGTTGTTGGGGCCTTACCCTTGTACTTTTTGGCAAAGATGTTCTTGTAAGCGATGTAGGCTAGGTCTTTGCTTGCCTCGGCCACGTCTTGTATGCTTTTAGTCTGAGCAAAAGCCTGACTAAGAGAGCGAGGAGCGAGGTAATACATTTTGGACTTGATGAAGTCGTTTACTGCACCCTTAAAGACGGTCAACAAGTGGGCCTCCGCGATGGACTCACAGATTTCGTTGAGGGTTGTGAGGACCGTGGTTTCTGACTCCAAGTTGTACTTGAAGCATGTCACAAACTGGGTCAAGAGTTCTTCAAAGTTGAAATGGATGAACGTGGCAATGCATGGTACCAATCTAGGGCTTTCCCAAATAAGGACATGGCGAAGATGCGAATGATCGTATGCGGCCATTGTTGCAATAGCAAAGAATCCAACCGGAAAGTGACGAGATGTGCGTTGGGATCTCCCTCCCCGTCGTACTTCGTGAAGTGCGGGAGAGACATCCCAGGTGGTAATGTCAAACCAGGGATTGCAGGGTTGATAGGGTTGTCTTGGTAAAAGTCCATAACTTGTACTGTATCGAAACCCATAGCTTTGAGGCGTTTTATTTCCTCAGTGAGGGTTTGGATGAGCTGAAACACTTGGTCCAGACCCAGCAACGTTGTAGATGATTGAGGGACTGTAGAGGCAGCTCCCACATGCAGTATGGTGGCGGTGGCAGGTTGACCCATCGACAGTGCTGTTGGGGCCACCCCTGCTAAAGGTGTTGCTTGCGTTTTCCACCACCTGGTGGGTGGTACTGTCGGAGCAGCAACAACGGGTTGGGCCACCGGATAGACCATGTGAGTCGCCGACGAGACAGACCATGGCCCTGTGCTAGGATGCACCATTTGCGGGGTTGGGTAGGTCTGAGGGCAAGCGTAGTAAGACATCTATGATGGTTGTAGAACAGATGAAGAAGCGAATGGGGTTCACCACGTGGACAGGCCTGGGCCCGCCATTACAAGTGGACTAGATGCGAGCATAGGAATTAACATAGAAGTTATGTGCAGTTGTAAAGTAGGTATAGTGTGAACATGCGGTAGGGTAGCCATGATAGGCATGTTACATATTGTAGGAATATGCTGATGAACAGTTTGCGGTGGCACAATTGCTACGAACGCAACCAAGGAATAAGGACGATCATACGCTGGGAATGCGACATGGCTACCCATTGCAGTTGCAGTTGTAGGTTGCTGAAGCGTAGGCGTGATGGCAAAGGGAGCAGTGATAGACAGTGGGTTGGCCCAAAAGGATTGGGTAGGCGGGACATGAATGGGGTTGGCTTGACCTCCCTCGTCAGATTGGGAATCGAGTTCCTCTTGTCCATCTTGAAAGGCATCATCCTAGTTGGACGCGGTGTCCTATTGCTCCCTAAGCCTAGCCAATTGGATTAGTTGATCTAGAAGCCTTTGATAGGCTTGTGTTAAAGGTAACAAAATGCTAGGGGTAGGAATGAATTCCTTCCTATTACAGTAAGCAAACTTGAAGCTACGTTTTTCTTCAAGTTCGTGTAAATCCAAGGGTAGACTAGCCTACACCTTTGTACAAAGGAAACTATAATGCTTGATTTGCTGGGCTAATCCCTCAGGTCCTTGGTTTTGGATTTTGAGAGATCGATGTGCTTCCTACGTCGGATTCAGCGGTTGTTCGGCACCAGTAGTGCCTTGAACCGTGACGAGAACTTCAACGTTGAAGGGGACTTCTGCGTTGAAGGCATTAGCAGAGGTAGTTGAAAAAGCCATTGTTAAGCAAGTAGTTATGCAAAAAGGAAATGCAAAAGCTATGCCAAAGAGTGCAAACGGACAGGAAAATTGGAAAAAATAGTAACACAGAAGGTTTACATCTTGCTGGATTCTGGAGGAATCGTTGGGGCGACCGACCTGCACCACACAAGGCGCAAACAACCACAACAAGATATCACATTTACGCTTGTGCAAGCTAGGGTGTAGAGCACGTGCAAGACTACTATAAAAAGGGAAGGCGAGTTAATTGGCTGTCGGAGGCTTTATGTCTCGTAGGATTCCCGAGGAACCATTGAGGTGACTGACCTACATCGCATGACGCGTAAACAACCTCAGATGGGTGTCAAGTCTACGCTAATGCGTATCGAGGTGTAGAAGGCTTACGAGACTACCGTAAGATGAGTGAACTAACCAAAAGTCTTTGCATCTTACAAGATCCCCTAAGGATCATCGAAGTGACTGGTCTGTACCACTTGAGATGGGGTACAGAACACATGCAAGACAACCGTAAGATGAGCGAGCTAACTAGAAATCAAGCAGGCTTTATGTCTCGCAAGATCTCAGAGGGACCATCGAAGTGATCGGTCTATACCATGTGAGATGGGGTGCAGAACGCATGCAAGACAATCGTGAAATGAGCTAGTTAGCCGATGATTGAAGGCCTTGTCTTTTGTGGGGCTCCCGAGGAACCGTCGAGGTGACCGATCTACATCGCACAAAGCACAAACAACCACAAGAGGGTGTTGCATTTACGCTTATGTGTATCAAGGTGCAAAAGGCTCATAGAACTACCATGACACGCGGAAAAGGCACCAAAAGGCCCTCCTTCTAGAGTCAGAAAACTGTAGCGATCAAAAACATCGATGGCTGGAAAACACCAGGGCGTCAGCGGGCATGATAGTTTTGACCCCATACTTGCGGGAGGGCCGTGCTAGGTGTGTGCGGATACAGGGCACCCTGAACAGTCTGGTCGGTTAGATAGGAACTTACATCGACGTCTATATAGCCTTTTGCAACATAAATAATGCGAAATGTGAAATAATGCTTGAAAGTAAATAAAGCAGAAGGGAAACAGTGTAAAATGCGACAATAATGCGAAGTAATGCTTGAAGGTGAATAAAATAGAAAAATAATGCAAAACGAGACAATAAGCAAGAAATAAAGTAAAGTGTAGTTAGAAACATGCACTGCTCTGAAGCTACAAGTTTGCTTTGTCAGGGTGGATACAATTTATTTTCACAGCGTGACAAAGTGCAGAGATCTCGAGAGTAACTAGGACATGTCGAGAAAAAAGGGCTATATGCTTGGACATGGACTTGGGTACTAACAATGCGGGATTCTACCAAGGTGGTAGAATGGATACGGGACAAAACACCAGTTGAAAAAGGCTCACTATTTGTAGTGTCAAACAGATAACTTTGATGTTACAATGCCGGAGAGAGGAGAAGTTTTTTTAGAATTCAAAAAGTTCCCACCCCTTGAAAGTTGTTTGCTTTAAGAAAATGCGAACTCTTTAGAAATTGCCAACATTTTTTTAAAATGCGGACCTCTTTGCATGCTGTTTGTCGAGGTATTTATAGGATGGAGGGTATGCGAAAGGGACGATTTGGACGCTATGTGCCTCAGGTCTTCATTGTCTTACTAGCGTCACTCATGCCATGTATGACCATTGGACTTATAAGACCGTTGCAATGCAAACCTGTCCTGCAATAACGGCGAGCTTGCCACGCCGTAATTGTGCCGTTGGTGTCTGGAGACGTGTGCCAATGGTCCGATTAGGTGAAGTGCATTGATGTCACACAACCACCCGCATGCCTTGTTGTGCTTTGTAGCGTAGCATGCTTGGCGTAGTGTAGCACCTTGTCGCGCATTCTGCTACATGTGTGTTGCATGCTTGCTATACTATGCTACGCTACGTAGCGTAGCAACTTGCCTTAGTCGTGAAAGTTCTACCGATTTGCGAACTTTGTCTCCTATGATGCAAGTCTTACAAACTCCGCTAACTCTACCCTTCGAACTGCCTTCTATCTCTTCTGCAGGATTTCTATGCCTAGCTACGCCATGTAGCTTAGTGTAGCATAGTAGCAGACATGGTCCGTCGCTTCCTGATGGAAAAGGACATCATTGTAGAACTTGAAATCGGGCGAAGGGAGTGGCAGTGAAGCTGTCGCCGTGCTACGCTATGTGGCGTAGCGTAGCACTTTGTTCTGCCATCATTTTTTGAAGCTTGCTATGCTACATAGCGAGGCGTAGCATAGCATAGCAGACTTTGTGACTTAGAAAACTTGTTGAACTATTTTTTGCGCATCCAGAGTGTTGCTACCAACTCCGTGTGCCATTTTTGAGCAGGCTGTTAGTTGGTAGGCTACTTTTGTGGACAGGCAGGATGACGTAGAGCTTATCCATGCCCAAAGTAGGAAATTTTTTGAACTGGCCAGCCTGAACTCAGAACGTTCTCCTCCTAAAGAACTTTCGTAGTGTTGCGCGAGTTGGTAGTCCTCGTGAAGCGGGAATGACCTCGCATTTTTTAGGGTGTTTCACATGCGACCTGGTCAAATCTTGTAGACTGTAAGCACTTAACATACACTAGACTCTAACCAGTGAAACCTTAGGTTAGAGTGGTCATTGTCTTCCTAATCTCACTTGTGATGTTCCGTTTATGAGGGTTAAGTGAAATTAGGGCTAATGATTTTTATACCTTTTTGCATATCTTTTAGCGGCTAATTTAAGGTATGGAAAGTAATGAATAAACTATTATCTAATCTATAATTATCCTAACTTGTATTCTAACTATTCCTAGCATAAGTATCTGGTCCCATCTTCCGAGCACGTTCTGAGCATCTCCTAACACTTCTAGGTTACGAGACGTTAAGCGTCACTGGGTTTACCAAGTGTTCGATTTACGTTTGAGATGGTCGTACTTATGGCCTTTACGAACTATGAATGAACAATAGCGATTAAAATAATAATAACATAAATTTAAGTAATTAACATGTAATTAACAAAGCATAAATATCTTAAACTACTGAATGCATAAAATAGCTAAGTCCAAATGCTGCAAGGAATACTTGAATAGTTCGTCTTTATTGCCGTCACGCTAATGGGCTCAGATACATCAACGCTCAAATAAAGAGCCGATCACTTTTCTTACACCTGTTGCGGGTGCTTGGAAAATATTCTATCTCATGCGGGAACAAACTACAAGAGCTTCACTACAACTAACTAAAACATGCCTCAATGAGGTGGAAGGCCCTCTTATTTATAGGCTGAGATAGGTGGTTGCGTAAACGAGGCCACATCAACATAGGAAGGCTACGTCGACGAGCCCGCCTCGACGCATGACTTAATGACACTTCATCAAGCATGATATCCTCCCTTGAACCGAGGGATATTGTTCATGTCCACCCTCTTTATTCTGTTGTCCCTCACATGCCTTTCTAAAATCCTAACAGCCTCTACAATATTCAACATGCCCCAAGTAGCAAGTAGAAGTTCATCAAGGCCATGGTGGTGGTGCTTATGATGTTCTCTATTGGTCCTTTTTTCTTGATGGTGGGCCTCTCTGGATTGTCCACGTCTTCGGTCATGACTGTTCTAACGGTCCCTTCTATTGTTCTAGTCCCATCGATCACCTCCATCATAATTATTTCTTTTGCGAACCAGATGAAGAAGAAGATGATAATGATGAAGGGGAAGAATAAGCTAACGCTTATCACCCTTTCATCGATGCTTGTGACCATGATTGTAATCATGATCTCCTTTGTCCCCCTTTTCTTAACTTGCTTCTCTAGATCCATTTTTGTCATTGGATCCATTTTGACTAAAACCTAGATTATGGATTGTGGATTGTACATTCTAGTTGAGGGCTCCTTGAACAATGTCAAAGAGAGGAGAATCACTAAAGAAGTGGTCGTCTTCATCAATTGGGCCATGCGAAGGTGGAAAGATATTTGACCCCTTGCCCTTCACAAGCTAGTGCTGGTGCTCCAGCTGTTGATCCCTTAATCTTTGC
>MNCI01004998.1:156995-241891 GCA_015680685.1 Gnetum montanum | reverse complement strand
AGCCCTCGCGCGGATCCGTGGTTAAAGCTGTGTACACGGAATTTCGGTCGGTATTTCCAGCTGCCGACGTTTTCCATCGTTACAGTGATGTCAAACCTTCTTGTGTTGCTAGCAATGGCATGTGAGTATGAGAATATTGAGGATATGCCAAAGGATGAGAGGTGTGAGGTGGTGACCTCATATAAGATGTTGTGGGATGTTGATATTTGGGAGAGTGGTAGTAGTGATTTGAGGTAGAGGAAGTAGAACCAGTCAGGGAACAGATTGTTGAACATAATATCCATATGAGTTCAGCTTGTAGTAAGGGTAGGGCTAGTTTGGTGGTGGCCTCCCCCACAACTGTGGTTGTTGCCACTGCAATTCATGCTTATGTTGAGGTTGGTAATAAGTCCCCCTAGGATAGTATGATTGGTTTTGGGGTTGTCTAAAATTACTATGTGAAAGAGAAAATCTCTTGGGCATGTACTTCTATACAAACTTTGAATTTAATGCCCTTGCCCAATACTCATGTAGATGCAACAATACTAGGCAATGGCCCTTTGGATGGTCATATAGGTAAATGTCACACCCACCATCCTCTTCAGTGGTTAAGTCTATAACCTCTTCTTCTACAACCATTTTCCCTTCTTACCGAAAAGTGTTCCTAGCTATTTCTTGGTTCTTTTTCCTCCTTTTGTTGTGATCACTTAATTTGTTTTGTGCCACTCTCTCCTCTATGATTTCTTGAGAATTTTTACCTTTCTCATTCATTGATTCTAACAACTTATCCAACTTTTCTTTAATCTCAACTATAGAATTTTTTATTAGCAAGGTCTATTGTAAAATCACCTCATCAAGAGCTGCCTCTTTTTCCTTATCATAGACATGGATGTTTTTCTTTTGCAAAGTGGAGTCCTAGTTATTTTCCTCTACATTCTCTCATCTACATAGCTCTCCTTCTTCTTTCACCACATGCTTGATTAACTCTTTGATCTAATGGGTTCGTAGCTCATATAATTGACTTGGAGCATACATCCTAAGGGTCTCCCTTGTTTTTTTACAAAGCCCATCTATGATGTGGAAAAGTTTCCTTTCCTCAGAGAAATCATGGCCTAGGCATCTATGTAGTAGCAAATAGTATCTTTCCAAGGACACTTCCAAGGGTTCATGATATTCTTGCTTCCACTCTTGGATTTATTTTCTTAGGTTGGAAACTCTCACATAGGTTTAATATTTTTTATTGAAAAGTTCCAACATTGTGGACCACTAGTAAATGGAACTGGGTTCCAATGATCTATACCAACTTTTAGCTTCATCGATTAGTGTCCTAGGAGAGAGCTTAACCTTTTGCCATCCACTTTTTAAATGTTGTATAAGGCACAAGCATCATGGAAGGCTTGTGGATGATGTTGTGGATCAAAATCATAGCCTCCCATGAACTTAGGGATATTATTAATATCAAGCCTAGGTAGGTGACTTTCCTTGTGATGAGCCGCGATATTGCGTACACGATATCATAGCCTATTACAACATCTATAAATAAGAGGTAGCTTTCCCTGTTTTAGGCATCTAGAGTTAGTCCCTTAGCCAAACTATAGTAGTTTTACCATTCCAGAGTTAGAATAATTTCCATGTGCCCATAATAGGAGTCTCAAAGTGAACAGATCTTTATTCGAGAAATTTGTACCTAAGCACACATTTGTGTACGGAAATAAAGACGAACTTTATGATAAACCTTGTAGCACATGGACTAAGCTAAATAGGATTTAATTATTATTAAATTTTTAAATGCTTTCCTAGATAATTATACTCTTTCAACCCTTGACTCTCCTAGTTAAGTGCATTCAGTATGACCGCTTCGAGCACGTGTGTAATGCTTGGTAACCCAGTAACGAGTAGCATTTGGTAATCCTAGTAGCGTTGCACTAGTTCAGGGTGTGTGTGGTAAGTGGGAATGGATACTAATGCTAGGATACTTAGAACTTAGTTAGTGAATAGTTAATGAAAGTTAGTCATTTAGTTCTCTTCACCTTTCCCTATTAGCATAGGCGTTAAAAAGATAAAAGATATAAAAATCATATACCTCAAGCTTACTTAACCATACAACTGTGACAATACAAGTAAGTTTGGGAAGACAACGATTGATTAACCTAAAGTGTTCCATTAGAGCAGGTAAGCACTTAGTCCTTGGAGTTCGACTGGATCACGTGTGAGATGCTCGTATTCATATGGTTGAGTGTAGGGGTACCTCGCCACTCATCATTGGCACCATTCCAGGGACTTAGTTGTTTGTGCACTACGTAGAACATAGGAAATCATTCATATCGTTGGGAGCTAGAACAAACCTTCAGGGTTGATCAAAATAAAAATAAGATAACGGTAAATAGCACACCGAATAAGACAAAAATGTCTTCTTCTTCACACAAAAGCACTTCACCGCCTAGGAACAACACTACAAATAGTCGGCAACACAATATACATAACCAAAATCTGCCAATTCCTCAACAATTCTGTGTGGTATATATTCATGACGATGAGTATATACTCAACTTTACCTTTATTCTCCATCAAGATGAAAAACCGTGTTGGAGAGACTTGGAGGGTAACATAGTGTTGCCTCTAGACCAAGCAGTCCCCAACATGCTTCTTCATGCTCTTACATAAATAGGCATGTCACAATTGTATGTAGAGTACATTGCATGTGATTATGACACAAGGGACTACCATTCCATAGAAGTGCAATGTCAATGGGACTTGTGACAGGAGAGTTACCACACATCTTTGAAGGGCAAAGGACCCCATAACGCTCCACCCGTCTTAAGCAAAATTGAGGGTGGTGAACCTATTTCAATAGGTTCTCCACAAAATGATGTTCCTCCTCCTAATGATGGTGAGGAGGTGGTGTATCAGAACCTTCACTCCATGATTCAAAACCCTAGTTCTGATCCCCATGAACACCAAGTCTTCAACGAGGGAACACAAACACATGATAGGGACAAGCATTCTGATCATCATCACGATCGGGGCCGAGACCACCGAAGAGAAGGTAGAAAACATTATCATGGAGATGGTTCTACTTCTTCTTCACCTTCATCATCACATTCATCCTCTCCTTCAGTATCAGGATGTAGTCATAAGGAACCTAACTCTGAGGATAAAGGTAAACAGAGTGAGAAACCTCGACGAGAGAGTCGAGGCAAGGATGAGGGCACTCTAGAGAATCATGGCATGGAAGAAGGGAGAGTAGGGAACCACATAGACATCATAGATGCTATGAATGGAATGACCATGAAAAATCCTACTCACAACTCGAAGCATGTTAGAGATCATGGAAGCCGTTAGAATTCCTACAAGGCACCAAAAATATAGCAGGATCAAGAGATTAGACATGAATAACATCCCACGATTTGAGGGGGGATACAACGCTAATCCTCAAAACCACTTACAAGAATTTCATGATGCATGTGCCTTGCAGAACATTGAGAATGAATGGAAAAAGCTAAAGTTATTTCCAAGGACACTAGTAAAAGAAGCAAAAAGTTGGTATCGGTCCTTAAAATCGGAATCCATTCGAAGGTGGAGTACGATGCTAAAACTGTTCAACGATAAGTATCAAATGTACTCCCAGGTGTCCAACCTATGAAAGCAAATCCAAGGATGGAATCAGGGAACTCATGAACCCTTGGATGCTACCATGGGCCAATATTATGCACTGTTACATCGTTGCCTAGGCCATGGTTACTCGCAGCAAGATCAACTATGCCATCTCATAGATGGACTTAGGCATGAAACCAGGAGAACCCTTGGAACATATCCCCAAGGGAGATTATCAGAGCTTAGGTCCCATCAGGTTCATAGATTTTTGGAGCAAGTAGCTAAGGAAGAAGGAGAGCTATGTAAGAGAGAAAGTGTGGAAGAGTACAACTGCGATCCTTCCCTCTGAAAAAGGGGAGTAAGATTCTATGAGGAGGAGGAAGAGTCACCACTCGGAGAGATGGTAAATAGGAAAATCTTGCCACTCCAAAAATTAACAACAGAAGTGTCGACGAAGGTAGACCAAATGTGGGACTCCTTAGATAGTAGATTTGAAACCATTCTCAAAATCGTAGAGGAGTCTAAGGAATGAAGTAGTGACTATGAAAAAAATAAAAAGAGGGATTTGGACCATGCACGTAACAAAGGTAAGGGTAAAATGGCCATGACCGAAGAGGTTGTGGATTCTGATACAGACAATGATGGTGGATGTGAGATATGCCAGTATGACCATCCTAAGGGATGTTGCCTGGTAATCTCACATCTACAAGAGTCTGGGGTGTATGCACTCAACCCACGAATTAACAAACGACAAGCACCTCGATGGTTACCTTATCCCCAAGGTAACCCAAGGTAGTTCCACCAATCATTAACATATTATCCAAGTGGAACTCCATCACAACCTATTGAGCAACACCAGTAGTGGCAATACCCACATTCATGGGGGATGCCACTGCCAAGGTAACAATACCCTTACCGGCAACCAAATCCATATGGCTACTACGTGTAGTAGCCAATCTCTCCGCATGACTCTATTGGTCATGTGACATCACAAAATTACTACCAAGCTTGGGAGTATTATAGGACTCCTTCTCCTAGGGGAGACACACCACATACATACCATCCTCCAAATCCATCTGCAACTCTCACACCAATAACTCCATTACCACCTGCTCCAGCAATGCAAGGGGAACTTCCCACTCAACTGCAGCAACGTAATGCTACAAGAGCTATAAACCTTCAACCTACTGCTAGTTCTGACAACTATATAAAGAGAAGACCTTTCTTCAGAACCAACGGTCCAACCAAGCTCTCACAACCACAAGTGGTTGAGCCTCTAAACGCTTCTCCATCAAATAAGGCTTCAGAGTTCCCTTCAAACCAAAAACAGAGCTCAACGCACACAGTTATGTTAACACATACCGTCACTGACTGGATCAAGGAGGGCCACCTTCCCAAGAAATTCCCTGACCCCAAAAGCCCTTTAATCTATCTCCAAGTCGTTAGGAACAAACCATGTAAAGCTCTTCTGGACTTAGGTTCCGAAGTTAACTTAATATCACAAGAGATGTATAAATCTTGGAATCTTCCCCCACTAAAGAAGAGAAATATCTACTTAGAGCTAGCTGACCAGTCCATCACTATTCCCTTGGGACTAGTGGAGAACATCATTACCACTGTGTGTGGTTGGTCATACCCAACTGATTTCCTAGTGATACAAGTAAACAATGAAAAAGGGGACTTCCCAATAATAATGGGGAGGGCATGGCTCAGTACCATAAATACATGCCTAGGAATCTGTGATCTTTCCCTGGAAATATCTAAAGAAAAAACTTTTGGGAAGATCGAGAAGAAGAAAGTTCCATGCAACACATACAGTAATACAGGGGGTGATTACGTATAGGAATGTTCAGCATTGCCTGCATGCAACCAGTGTGCCCAAGAAATTAACATACAAAAATGCCTGTATGTAGCAACCACACAACAAGAAGACATCCAGTGGTTGATAGCTAATCAAGAGAGCAACTCACCAACGTGCATGGAACTAGCTAGGGGAACAACTTGCGCCCACGTTGAAAGCATAGATACACTGGAGCAAGAGTGTTTCCAACTTCCAATCCTTAACCTAAAAACATCAATAGGGAGAAGCTGGAAATTCCTAAAAACTTCAAACAAGTACTCTGACAACATATTACTAGTCAATGTGCAACGGACCAAACCTTACCATGAATCTAGAACAATCAATGCACATAACACATCAGAGAAAGGACAACCTCACTCATTATTTTGGATCTCCCCCTTCTGACTTAGTCATGGGGGAGATGGCCACCTATGTTGATCAATCAAGGCCCTCAGTTTCTTTTTAAGTTTTTCTTTTACACATTTTTGTTTTACAAATTTCTTTAACTTTTCTTGTTTTTGTTTTACAACATCATTCATAATTTTTCCATTTATTTGTATGTTTATTTATTTTGTTAAGTTTGTCACCTAATAAGTGCTGCTGAAGATGGTATGAACTATGTTCCATTGATTGCTAATGTTTGGTTTTTACCTTTGAGTTATGATGTTGATACTATGGTATGGTTCTTTTGATATAACAGGCAATGAGTCCACATCATCCATACATCCATGAATTTCGATGGTCTCTCTTGGCTTGGAACTATACAATCCCTTTTATTAAATAATAAGAACTATTAACGAATTGGTGACTGGGCATTTCTCAAACTAAGGAAGGACTCAAGAACTGAAAAGGTTGTGACTTCAAGGGAATTTGATGCATTTGTGCTGGCCATTTTCTTGGGTGCTTGGATGTTTTCTTCTTGGGTTTTCCTTACCATTCCGACGTTGCTCCATTATCAAGAAGCTGAGCTAATAAAAATAATAAGTCTTTGCATGATGTGGTTCTCACGCAAAACAAAAAAAACAACAAAAATAGAGAGTGAAAAGTGAGAATTCAAAGCACACCCCTTAGACAAAATAATCATCTGGTCTACAAGCACTGGTTATGGAACTAAACAAACATGTTCCCTCTAACTAAGGTCCTTTCTCACTTCCTACCTTCTCCTTTCTCATTTCGTCGGAATGGTGGTGACTCTTTGGTGGAAGCATTCTTGTTACTTCATGTGGATGGATGGACCAAATTTTTTAATGCGAAGTCACTAGATGTGGATTTTTTGAGGCTGGATTTGGAATGAGATCTATTAAGTCACATTAACCATTAACACACAAGGGGCTATACACCACCTTGTTCTTGAGACTCCATTCCATTCTCTTCTTTCCATCCTTCTTTCTCCATTTCTCACCTCATTTCCAGTTGTATCAATAGTCCATATTTTGGTTGATGCATTGTTTTCTTTTTGGTAAATTCTTGTGGTTAAGACTTTAACTCTTGCTTCCAAATGACATTTCTACAGCCTATGGACTCTTTGAATGTGGGATTATTAGGGCATTAAGGGCATGAGCCTGCTTTGGGGAGGACGCACTTTCATTCCTATTTGGTGCATCCATTATTTTCTTTCCCTTAAATATTTCCGCAATCACCATTTATTTTGTTCATCTCCATCTTTAACATTGGTTTTATCGACATTGCCATTGTTTCTTTTTCTCCTTCTTCCTTATTTCTTATTCTTTTTCTCCATTCTCTTGCTACCGAAGGTTCGCTCTTGGTCATGGGGGTCCTGGTCCAATTTTTTCAATTTTCTCCTAACCCCTACATCTTGGGTAGCCACCAGTACTATATCTCCAAAATCTACATCAGCCATACCACAACTTGGCCAATGGACCTTACACTAAGGTAAGGTATTAACTACATTGTGATTCATTTACCCTTGCTAATATAAGACTGTGTTGTGTGTGTAGATGGCAATCATACACCAATGGATTGGATTTGGAGGGAATACTTGGAATGGACTAGTGTTGGAGTAGTTATGCAAGGAACAAGATTGATGATGTGCTTATGGATGGACAATGAAAGGTCCAATCTTGGCATCAGTAGCAACAAACTTCTTCTTTTCTCTCTCTCTTCTATCTTCTCTCTCAGCTGCCAAATAAGGCTGGATGTCAAATGTGTTTAGTGTTCACTCTTGTTGTCATGAACACTAATTTTACCATGTATTGTAATGATGATCCGTTCACATGTCACCCCATTCACCATTAGTATCATTCAAGTCAATAATTCAATACCTTCCCAATATTTTGTAAGGAACTTGAGGATGAGTTTTCATTCAATCATGGGGGTATGATGAGCCATGATATCACGTACGCGATATCATAGCCTACCGCAACATCTATAAATAAGAGGCAGCTTTCCCTATTTTAGGCATCTAGAGTTAGTCCCTTAGCCAAATTATAGCAGTTTTACCATTCCAGAGTTAGAATAATTTCCATGTGCCCACAGTAGGAGTCTCAAAGTGAATGGATTTTTATTCAAGCAAATTGTACCTGAGCACACATTTGTGTACGGCAATAAAGATGAACTTTATGATAAACCTTACAACATGTGGACTAAGCTAAATAGGATTTAATTATTGTTAAATGTTTAAATGCTTTCCTAGATAATTAATCTCTCTCAACCCTTGACTCTCCTAGTTAAGTGCATTCAGTACAACCGCTTCGAGCACATGTGTAACGCTTGGTAACCCAATAACAAGTAGCGTTTGGTAATCCCAGTAGCATTGCACTGGTTCAGGGTGTGTGCAGCAAGTTTGGAATGGATATTGATGTTAGGATACTTAGAAATTAGTTAGTGAATAGTTAATTGATGAGTTATGAATTTGCTGGCTGTGATATCGCTACCATGATATCACAGTGGTTGTGATATCGCTACCATGATATCACAGCCATGATATCGCATGGGCTGCAATATTGCATATGCGATATCATAGCCACGATATCACATCAGCCGCGATATCACATACGCGATATCACGGCCTATCGTAATGTCTATAAATAAGAGGTGGCTTTCCCAGTTTTAGCACTTAGATTTAGTCCCTTAGCAAAACTTAGGTAGGTTTATCCCTCCAGAGATAGAATTATTTTCTAGTGTATGCCTGCAATGTGATGATTTTAATTGTACATCCTTTATTCGAGTGTGACATACTTGGACATGCACATGACCGACAATAAAGATTGAGATTACTTCATCATTACAACATTCACTTAGTTTAATTAATTATTTAATTGTTATTTACTGCTTTCCTAGTTAATCTCTCCTCACCCTTAAACTCATGATAAAACACAGAATGAGTACGACTTGATTATGAGCACTTAAGTGTGACTACTTGGTAACCCAGTAGCGTACCTAGGATCTACGCTTGGTAATCCCAATGGTAGTCATGCACGAAGTCCAAGGTGTGTACGGATAATCAAGGAACGGATGCTCATCACACTTAGGCTAATTAGATTCTCTTATCCTTTCTCTCTTAGCTTAGATAATATTACTTTCCATTACCTTCAGGAGTAGCATTAGATTAGAAACCCATCATACACCTCACTCTGGACTAAACCATACATGACAAAGATAATACTAGTCCAGGTGGGAAGACAACGAACTTCGACCTAAGGCTAACTGTCTAGATGCCACAACTAGTCCATCTGCAAAGTTCAACCAGATCACACGTGTAACGCTCGTATTCGTATAGTTGAGTATAGGGGTACCTCGCCACTCATCATTGGTGTCGTTCCTGGGGACAATGCTAGTTATCTAGATTAGTTATATCATACAAGGTTGCTATATAGAAATTAACGATACATCTTTTAGCAAGAAATAATTATAAACATTCACACATAAATTCACACACAACTTTGCAACAATGCCTCTCCTATAAGATTACGATAATGCCACACCTAGTGAGGAAATTCATTGGAGAACTGATGAATTATATGATAATGAAGATGGGAGTATGCAATCTGAGGTGGGGGTTTCTTATAAACATCAACAAAAGCAACATCATCCCAACGCACGAAAGCATAACCTACCCAATGACGATGAACCCCTACTGGCCACTACAAGCTTAACACAATTACAAGAGGCTATTCAAATCTCACGTAGGCATCATAAAGAGAGCTGTCTACCCAGGCTCGATTTAAACAACTTCCCTCCTTTTTCAAGAGGCTATAACTTAGTTCTGTATCAACATTTACAAGCCTTCTACGATGCCTGCACATGGAATAACATTGATAACGGGTGGCAAAAACTTAAGCTCTTTCCCATGACACTTGTTGGCCAAGAAAAAGTATGGTATAGATCATTAAAACCAAATTCAATACGACGTTGATCAACAATGGTAGAAGTCTTTAACGAAAAATATCAAACCTATGCAAGAGTGTTAGCCTTGAGGAAAAAAATCCAAGAGTGGAAACAAGCACAACATGAACCCTTGGACATGGCCTTAAAAAGATATTATGCACAATTAAACAACTGTCCAGGCCATGGGTTTTCCGAGGAAAGGCTAATGTACCATATCATTGATGGGCTATGTAATGAAACAAGAGAGACCCTAGGGATGTATGCCCAAGGACAACTATATGAACTATGAACCCATCAAGTCCAAGAGCTTGTTAAGTGGGTAGCAAAAGAAGAAGGAGAATTGGTTAGGTGGGAGAGTGTTGAAAAACATTAATGGGACCAAAATCTCAACTTAACAAAGGTCCATGATCATAAAAAGGAGAAATCAACCAATCTCAAGGTGGAAACATCATCTTTGCCAACAAAATAAACATTAGAAGAAGTCGAGGAAAAGATCAATAAGATGTTGGAATGGACGTATCAAAAGTGTGGAGAATTTATCAACATTATTGGAGATAAAGTTTTGACAACCCAAGAAGCAGGACAAAACATTAGACAATCATAAATAAGGGATAAGGAAAATAAGAGCTCAACTTCCAATCATACGTATCAATGCAATATATGCCTATACAATCACCCCAAGGGCCAATGCCCAATATTGTTACATTTACATGAGCATTGGGGAAACACACTACATCCTGAGTTCGTACAAAGATACTATGTTCGATCATAGTGGCAATAATCCTAGTCATGGGGGAGACCACCACTAGACTAGAGACATCCTTCATATCATCCAAATCCAATTGCTTATCTTGTTCAACATCTTGTTTCTCCAATTGGGCCAACACACTTTATCTCATCACAGTACCATTCTCCTCAATACTATCAGCCCATGCCTCCAACACAACCACCACCTGCAAGGATCCTCATCCTTTATTTATTAATCCTTTTCATCCTCAACCATTTAGTTATGGGGGGTATCCCCCATTCTAATAACAAGCAATATTAATAACCACTTTTTATTTTCTTTAATTTTACAACTTTTTATTTTCCAGTTTTTCATTTTTCAACTTCTTATTTTATCTTTTTTTTTCTTTTTTTATTTTTAGTATTTTTGTCTTTTTATGTTTTTTGTAAGTAATCTCATCTATGAATAAAACACTCATGTGGATCATTGGTTGAGGTGTGTTCTATGTTGTCGAGTCTCGAGTGGTCAATTATTTGGATGGTGAGCCCATTACACCCACTCATCCATTCTACAAATAAGAGGTTCTGTTCGAGGGTACAATGATATTCTTGAAATTCTTAAAACGTAAAATTAATTTTGTGTTCATTATACCCAGAATGAAGAAGGATGGACCAAGAGGGAATGATTAGGATGTGACATCAAGGGGATTTGCGGATTCTCTTTGGTGCCGTTTGTGGGAGTTATCATGCAACATGGTTGTACTAAGATCCTTGTAGATCTAACAAAAAAATGGGAGTAAGAGTAATCAAAAGGGCACTCAAAAATCCAATGCTATTCTAGGGGGTTCCACTGGAAAGACATGCATCCATGCTTGAAGGTTGGTGACTTCTCTAGATTTAGTAAGAAAAAAAAAGAGAGAAAAAGAAAATGAAAAGAAAATTGCCATAAAACAAAAGTCACTCCTCCCTTGAAGAAAAAGCCAAGTGATTGTACGCCTTGTTGTTATGGTACTCTCATAGTTGTTCATCATGGGATGAAACAATGCAATGTCACTTGTCAAAGGAATAGACTTGGTCCTGATCTTGGAACGATGGGTTAATGACACCTTAATCATGCTTTACATGCAGAATTCACTATTCCCTAGGTCAGTCACCTCATGTCTCAATCTCTACAATCCCTTTCTATAGTTCATCTCATCTCACTGTTCATGTAATTGTAGCTCATGTCGTGTGTAACATAGAATTCTTACCTCATTTCGGTGATATTTACATGTGTGTGTGTTTTTTGGAATTAGTGTGAATTACATTTAACCCTTCTAGTGGACACAGAAACTTTAAGTGTGGTTACACAAGGGCATTATAGGTTAGAACCTACTTTGGGGAGGATCCACTTGTGTAATCTTTTGTAATCTTCACTTGTCACATAGCTAACACACATCATTTCTTACCCTCAGTATAATTTTTACAATTTTCTTTCCCTACTACTATCCCTCTGAATAATAATGTTCCTATGTACCATTACATAACCGTTTTCTTACCACCCAAGGTTTTATTGATAAAATCCACACCATTATCATTAATCGTGCCTTTCGAATTAAGGAAATTACCCTAGCAACCTTCAAAATGTATCACATATCCTGAGTTTTCAACATAGATTTCCAAAAAATCTTTAAACATTCATTTTTTTCCCTTGGGCCTATACATCGATAGGCTGTGATATCGCGTACGCGATGTATCATACATAATATCGCGTCCCTCCAANCCCCCCCCCCACAACACTTAGCATCATTTTTGCCACTCACACAAGGGAGTTTTTGAATTTTTTCTCTATGACTTGCGATTGAGCAACCCTTGCTTTTCTAACTATATCTCGCTCACTAGTACTCTGATTTTAATTCCATCTAAACTTGCTTGAACCCAGAGTGTTCAGCTCAGTCGTGGGGGAGGGACACCTACCAAAAAGTGCCTAATGTTTTTGGAATTTATCATCGCCCAAAGGACATCATTTAGGGTAATTAACTATAACACTTAGAATATTTGTGCCCAAAAATCATTTAATCCTTAGGTATACTGGTAAATTAAAATTGAAAACCCACCTAAGTAAAAGGGGACCCATTATTACAAAATTTCGGGCAAAGATCACATGGAGATAAAATAAGATCATTAATTAAGGTAAGCAGTAAGGTATAACTCAATTTCAAAATCCACCTTACTAACGCTTGACCTATGTGATTACAGATGGCCCCAAAACGTGAACAACAGGAAGGTCCTACCCAAGCTGGAAGCAAATGATCTTGGAGAGGTGGAAGACAAGGTCCTTCTAGACAACATGCAAAACATGAGGAGTAATCATTCAGCATTCATCAAGAAGAACCTCCTATTGGATGATCCGGTCAGGCAGAGGGAGGAGCTGCTGCAATGCTTGAATAGGGACAACAGCTCACGTTGCCCCAAGATTACGTTTAGGCCATCCATGAAAAGTCCACATTCACTGTGGTGATTATGGAATTGAACTTTGAATTATTTGCAAAGTTCACTCCTAAGGCCATTAGGGATCACCTCAAAAGGTCTCCCTTATGGCCTACCCTCTCTGAAAGCGGTGCTTGGTACCTAGGAGAGACGTATCAATTTTGTCACAAGAGGGAGCAAGGAACCACTATCAATATTTGTGGTGTGACAGTTTACTTCTTCGCGTAGGCCATTTCAAAAGTGTTAAACCTTCCGAATACAGGGCCTAGAGTTGCTCAGTTATCCACCCGTTCAAACCCCAATGTGCAAAAGGATTGGTTGGAGAAGGCTTATGGTAGAGGTAAAACATTTGGTGGGTTGACGATGGAAGAGAGGATTTCTTTCAAAATTGGAACATATCACCTCTTCCCCACAAAGGGCCTAAAAATAACATCAATGTATGTGGCTAGAGGATGTGCAGTGTTGATGGGAAAGGTTAACGCTAACCTGCCCCCATCTATATTTAACAGAGATCCTGAGGTGGTTTGAAGAACGAAAGATAGGGAAGATGGCGATGCCTTTCCCTTGTCTTATCAGAAAGCTTTGTCGACGTGCTGGTATTTGAGGGTACACCAATGACGTCCTCCAAAAAGCCCAGACTACTTCATATGCTAAATTGCTAAAGGCGCTAGCTCCAAGAAAAAGCACTGACGAAGAGCTAGGACCAAAACAAGAAGAAGAACAGATGGCTAGACCAACTGCAACTCAACTTGCAAGACCCAGTCAACCTCTAGGCATGGGTCCCAGACAACAACAGGAAGCAGGGCCCAGCACAGGCCAGGATCAACAGCTACCGCAAGACTACAGACCGTCAATGAGCCATCTTAGGGCCATTGCTGAGACGGTCAGTTGGGAAAGTCGTGATGACGCAAACCTCTTCCGCATCATCGATGATGCCATTCAGCCTACGGTTTTGTTGGATCACACAAGGGGGGAAGTATCCATTCACATAGGAGGAGGGGAAAGTAGATGGTCACAACAGATCTTAGGAAATGCAGCATCTTTCTAGGTGCAGTTAGAGACTGGTGAAGGGGCCATTGTGATTTTCATGCAACACCAGAATGTTGTGGGAGCTATAGAAGTGGTCGCGAACCACATCAAAGAATCCTTTAACGTACCTGTTGTGTCATTGGCAGATCTCATAGGAGCACGGGATTCTCAAACTTTGGCCAAAACCTCAATGACTCTTGCAGAACATGAGGATGCACTTGATCAATTGCTCCAAACAGGACAAGTAATGACATCCCTCAGGATGTTATGGCAATTCAATCAGACCTCATTTCCACAAAGGGGAAGCTGGTCTTAATAGAAGTGAGGGTCAAGCATGCGGAAGCAGAAGTGAAGAAATTACAAGAGCAACTCATAACCCTACAAGCAGCACAACGGGACCCTCTTCAATTTGTTCCCACAGACTAGCTAGATAACTTTAGAACTAAGCAACTAACCAAGTTAATCGTAGAGAATAAAAAGGTGGCTGATGAAAAGGAGAAGGCTGACTGGGATGCCTCTATGGCACAAGTGCAAACTTACACATGTGCCAAGACACTCAAGGCCTTACAAGAGGAGAAACTCTAGGCCATACTTCAATGCCATCAAATCCCAAGACTTGGAGTGCAAGAAAAGGGAAAGACACCTATGGAGGAGCCACCACCACCAAGAACTACATGAGTTCCACCAATTTTGTAATCATAGGATTTTCTTTTGTGTTGTGTCTCAATTTTGTTCTAACTCCACATTGTGGCATGAATCCATTCTAGTCAGTCAATAATCCCATACCTATCCATTGTGTAATCAATGGATCTTGTTCTCTCTATAACTCGAGGATGAGTTTTCATTCAGTCATGGGGGTATGATGAGTCATGAATTTGCTGGTTGTGATATCGCTACCATGATATCACAGCTGTGATATTGCATGGGCTACGATATCGCATAGGGCTACGATATCGCATACGCGATATCGTAGCCACGATATCACATCAGCTGCAATATCGCATACACGATATCACATACACAATATCATGGCCTACCGTAATGTCTATAAATAAGAGGTGGCTTTCCCAGTTTTAGCACTTAGATTTAGTCCCTTAGCAAAACTCTGGTAATTTTATCCCTCCAGAGATAGAATTATTTTCCAGTGTATGCCCGCAGTGTGGTGATTGTAATTGTATGGCATCCTTTATTCGAGTGTGATGTACTTGGACACACACATGACCGGCAATAAATATTGAAAATACTTCATCATTGTAGCATTCACTTAGTTTAATTAATTATTTAATTATTATTTACTGCTTTCCTAGTTAATCTCTCCTCACCCTTAAACTCATGATAAAACACAGAATGAGTACGACTTGATTACGAGCACTTAAGTGTGACTACTTGGTAACCCAGTAGCGTACCTAGGATCTACGCTTGGTAATCCTAGTGGTAGTCGTGCATAAAGTCCAATTTGTGTATGGATAATCAAGGAATGGATGCTCATCACACTTAGGCTAGTTAGATTCTCTTACCCTTTCTCTCTTAGCTTAGATAATATTACTTTCCATTACCTTTAGGAGTAGCATTAGATTAGAAACCCATCATGCACCTCACTCTGGACTAGACCATACATGACAAAGCTAATACTATTCCAGGTGGGAAGACAGCGAACTATGACCTAAGGCTAACTGTCTAGATGCCACAACTAGTCCGTTTACGGCGTGCGAATGGATCGCACGTGTAACACTCGTATTCGTATGGTTGAGTGTAGTCATTAATGAAAGCTAGTCATTTAGTTCTCTTCACCTTTCCCTATTAGCATAGGCGTTAAAAAGATAAAAGATATAAAAATCATATACCTCAAGCTTACTTAACCATACAACCGTGACAATACAAGTAAGTTTGGGAAGACAGTGATTGATTAACCTTAAGTATTCCATTACGGTGCGTAAGCACTTAGTCCTTGGAGTTCGACCAGATCGCACATGAGACACTCGTATTCATATGGTTGAGTGTAGGGGTACCTCACCACTCATCACCTTGCGATGCTTGTGAGGTATCTTAATTGCCTCTATGATTTTCATTAGGCTCTTAGTGGCCAATAAGGGGTCATCATCATCAGACATGTTATGATGAAAATTTCTATTTCTATTTGTTTGATTATGACGATCTTGCCTATGCTCATTTTGATGTCTTTGATTTTTCCAATGGGTTCAATTTCTATCTTTGTCTTGTCCTTGTAGTGGAGCTCCATCTCTATACCTACGTTCATCTTTCTTAGAACTAGACGTTGAAGAGGAAGAGGAAGATGAGGAGCTGGAAGAATCACCATGGCTTCTATAGTTCTTCACATGGTCCCTTGATTTATCTTGTCTATGTTTAGAGGAGGTCCTAGGCCTTGAAGACCTCCTTGATCTAGGACTTACTTTATCTCCTCTAGGATCATCTACACCAGTTGAATGTAGTCTTTGGGTGTAGTAAGGGTCTAAATGAGCATAGGAAACACCAATTTTCTTTAGTATATATCCTATCATTTCTCCTACAAGTGTTCTCATCATACAATGCATTATGGGTCCTATGTGAAGAAGACATGGTTTTTTCTAATAATGTATGTGACTTAAAATATTAATGTTTTCTAAAAGATAGATTGTTAATACCTTTACAACAATCGTGTATAATATAACTAATCTAGATATCTAGCACCATCCCTGGCAACGACGCCAATGATGAGTGGCAAGATACCCCTACACCCAACCATAGGAATCACAAGTGTTTATGCACAATCCGGTCAAATTCTATGGATGGGACTTGTTGTGGCATCTAGATCGTTATGCTCTAATCGTAGTTCATTATCTTCCCACTTAGACTAGTGGTAGCTTTGTCACATATGGTTTAGTCCAGAGTGAGGCATATGATTTTTATTGTTCTACAATTAACAATAGGTTGAAACTCAATTTATAATCAATTCAACTAATCTAATTATTAATTAATAATCAACTACCCTAACATAAGTATCCGATCCCACTTCCTATACACATCTTGAACACATATAACATTGCTGGGTTACCAAATGTTAAGCATTTCTAGGATTACCAAGAGTTATACGCATGCTCAAAGCGATTGTACTTATGTGCTTAATTAATTAACATGCATGAAAATGTAAATATTAACTAAGTACATGGAAAGTAAATCTAATTTAAGTCAAAATACTACAATGAATAAGAATCAATCTCGATCATATTGCTACTCATGGAATATGTCCAGGAACATTGCCAATTGAATAAGACTTCGTATAGCTAACTCGATCCACCCTGTGGGCACTCATTGACTATTCTCTAAGATTACGAAATAAAACTGTAAGAATTCAGCTACTCTATTGACAAAACTATGAAAAAATGATATGAAAACTATTTCCCAAACCATGCACCCAAGTGCTATATTTATAGGCCAATCCATACCCCCAACATCAAATATTCGATGTCACATCTTGGCTCCAATGTCGAATGCCCAATGTCGGAGTAGATGAAAAATGCACTTCATCAATGAACATGTAAGTTATAACTAGGTAATAAAAATGAAGATGAATATGATATCCTTTTTATATGATTTACTCTATAGCATTATTGATGGATCTATTTATCTTGTTAGGGATTTGAAATAGCTTGAACTTTTAGAAATTATTTAATTTTGCAACTTTGTTCAAGTGGTTACCTCAATGAAGAAATTTATACTTTACAGCTTGAAGGATTTGAATAGAGGATGGGAATACAAGGGGATTTGGAAACAAATAGAAAGGCCATGAGCTCAAAGTACATTATGAAAAGTTTGGTCATGACTAGATTGGAGGTTCATTTGCAAGATATGTCAAGTAGCAATAATAGTATTATATAAATCCTCTACTCACTAGATCCTTGGGATCTCTTAAAGTAAGTATTTTCCATTAAACTTATAAAAATTAAATATCTTAGAATGACTAATATCCAAAAATTGTCAACAAACATTTTGATGGACATGTTATGCAAAACAATTTTTACAACATATATTATAAATTTGAAATAGAAAAATAGAGTAACTATAGTAAAAGGGAAAAAATATTTAGGTACATATTTTTTCTACATATTAATGTATATAAAATTTTAATTTTAGTTTCATACTTGGAAATTCAAGTGTTCTTACAAAGATTATTCAACTAATGTACATCTCTTCTTGCTGCATTTATCCCAACAAATGATAATATCAAGGGTAAATATCTAATAGGATCAAGAGTCGGTAATGAATCGTAATTTTGGTGCTTTTGATGCAATAAACACAGGCTAACAAGTCATAATTGATAGCTTTACTTCAACAAACCTAGGCTAAGTTGTTAAAAGTAGGCAAAAGATTTGACAATTTAGTGTGCTCAAAAAG
Organism: Gnetum montanum; assembly: GCA_015680685.1. NCBI lineage: Eukaryota > Viridiplantae > Streptophyta > Gnetopsida > Gnetales > Gnetaceae > Gnetum > Gnetum montanum. The sequence continues at coordinate 223,515 of MNCI01004998.1, read as the reverse complement.
ACTTACATACCATAGTCTTTGAATATTTATTTTTTACCCAAAATAAATTAAAAAATCTTTAAAGGATTATTCAACAAAGATATCAATCAGGGTCCATATCCAGTAGGAGTGTGGAATCTTAGAGCTTATTCTGCCAAGAATATCATCAGGATTCATTTCCCTTTAAAGTCAAAAGCTGGCGAACATTTAGAATATAATGTACTGAGAACATATTTCAGTCAATTTCAGTACTGGTTAAGAATCTTAATGCTTATTCAAGGAAAGGCATAATATCACCATGGATTCCATTCCCTTAAAGATCAAGTGAACATTTAAAATATAATGTCCTGAGAACATATTTCAGTCAAATTATACGTGGCCACCAGCGTCCATTTTCAGTAATGGTCAGGAATCTCAATGCTTATTTAAAGGTATGGATATCATCACGGGTCCATTTCCGTTAGGGTCAAAAGCTAGCGAACATGTGGAATATTCAAAAATTGAGAACAAAGTACTTGAAAACATAGTTTAGTCAAATTATGCTTTAGGCAACCAGTTGAGTTGATTCCTTTATCATATGTGACATTTCTTTGTTGCAAAAGCCGGTAAACATGTGGAATTTTTTTTTTTTTTTTTGCAGGAGATTCAATGTTAATCTATCAAAAGGGTCCGGAAAACCCGGTACACCGGTAAAAACCTAAAGCTCACCTTAAATAGAACATCTAATAAAAACTAAAATAACCAAGATAACAAAACATAATTTGGTCAAATTATAATTTGCATGGCGTAGTGATTCGCATTAATAATCGACATTTCCTCGTTACAAATTTAAAATTACAATAACAACCTGTTACTTTGTAATATCTTACATGCTTCTCACTCCGACAGCCCGAAGGTTGACTAAAATTTAGTGAATAGTTAAAAACACGAATTGGCCTAATTTGTTTTTGGTAATAGTTATGTGCAATCATTCAGAATTCTCAATTTCCTTCGGGAACCTTAGCAGATGCAAGTTTTTTTGGTTTTGACTGTTACCAGATCTGGCAGCGAAATATGAAATGAGATGAAAATAAAGAGCAGTTGAACGACAGATAATTGCAGAAAAAATCTTATTATAAGTCATGGAAATAACAAGCATCTCTCTTCATCACACGGAGAGAACAAGAATAAACCTCTCTCTCATGCAATGTGGAAATAACAGGGTTCTCTCTTCATCACATGGAGAGAACAAGAAGAAACCTCTCTCTCATGTGAGAATTCTCCCACTCGTCTTTCTCATGCTGTTTATGACCGATCCCAGGGCAGACTTAAATAGCCACATCTGGGTTACAAAATTGGAAACATCTAAAAATTAACTAAGATAGAACTTCACAATACGTTTAGAAGTCTTATGTTATTTTTAGAGAAAATTCCAAAACTATGGGACCATAGAAATGGAAAGTGTGGAAAGTGTAGTTACTAATTCATTGCTGTGACTACTGCTTCACAGTTAGTTTTTTCCAACATTGACTACAGATCAAACTGAAACGTCATCATAGCAACCAACATACAGTCAATATTCCCTTTGAAGTCAAGCGTTTTATGTAAATTGAATTCATAGTTAGTCACTCAGTTATTCTTCCTTAGAATCTACATAGACTGTAGAATCGAGATCTATTTTTCTGTAGTCCATTAATTTTGCTGTTTGCATTGGCCTTATCAAGCAACTCTACCAGCCGCACTACCAGCTTTCTCTTTGTTTAATCTGTACCAAAGTGCTACAAGATCTGTTTAGGCATTATCGTATTCTTCATCACTTCTTTACTGCTATCAGAGACTCATGTCCAGTGAAAATTACCCTGGCTGCTTACATATTTCTTCTTCTTCTTCTTCATGTAACAGCTTATTCTTGTAGCTTTTCTTTACAAACAGCATCATCATATATGCTTGTAAAGGATCATCAAGTTTCCGGTTAGTGACCAAAGTATACTTTACTCTTATTTGGAGTAATGGTAAAAATGCTGGTTTCTCAAGCCAGAAGATGTAGTTTTGAGCCTAAGCACAAGTATTATAAAAGGTTGAGTTCTCTCTCAATCAACTTTACAAATTGAGTATCCCAAACCTCAAATGACTGCATCATAAAACTTCAACTTCAGAAAATTCATACCAGTGTTTAAAAAGTTGGAAAATATATCAGGTCTAGATGTTTTAAGGACAGGATAATTGAGTATCCCAATCCTCAAATGACTGCATCATAAAACTTCAACTACAGAAAATTCATACCAGTGTTTAAAAAGTTGGAAAATATATCAGGTCTAGATGTTTTAAGGACAGGATAAATCAGCAAGCAAAACGACTCATATTGATTACTTTCTGAAAATGAAGTTTGTTATAAAATTTACGCAGTAAAAAATCTAATCAAGCCACTGATTCAAACTGTGAGAGAGAGAGTTTTGCAATTAAATAAACTTATAAAATAATAAATTTTAGTTTTTTGAAACTATTTTTTGGATACATCAAAGAAGGTGATCAACCCTATCGTTTTTTAAGTTCAGGTTACAACCAATTTTTATAAATAAAACCTCACATTTTGAAATTGAAAAATTGGCTTCTAAAGTATATAAATGACTTATGATGATATAGCCTCTCATATGTTATACATGTAACTTGTAAGATGTAGGTCATAGGGCTTGTTACCAATAAGCTAAACCACTTCAACACGGAAATGATTATTAAATTTATGCTAACTTTCGTGTGAGTTCATCTAAAAAATGATTTAGATAAATTCAAGCATACATTCTTATTTGAAACCATATCTATCCTATTACATATAGCGGTGTCACAACTAAACCCATTACAATGAAGCACAATGATTTTTCTCTTAGAAAATAATTATGTGGTTCAATTAAAAGAACAAATATTGTAACGTAGTATATGAAGTTTCTTTTATTGTATAAAAAGAAGATTTTTATAATAGATGTGACTTTCAATTACATATTTTAAAATACTCATGTAATGAACTCTAGATGGCATCTCCAACTTAGTAATTTTGTAATTGAAATTACAAGAAGATTTTCTTTAATGGAAAAAACACTATAAAATACAAAATAAAATACATGCCTTAAACTTGTCGTTGATTAACATTTAATTAATTATCTCCTAATCATTAATATAATACCAATATTCTAATTTAATTTAAAAAATTCTCAAATAATTATTAATTATTCGATAAAAAATATAAATTAAATTTATTTATTGAATCTTTTCTTAATTAATATATGATCTTTTGAATTCATCCTCATTACTCATTGCATAATGCGCTATTACTATGTTAGGCCTATTCTAAGGATAACTACATACTTCCCAACCTGTTCATTGCTTCCATCTTCTTACTTTTTTTAATACTTATGGATTAAGAAACCCAATCCAAGACATTAGATTTGGGAAAACATAGGAAGAAATTAAAAAAAAGGTTTACCATTTTGTTGAATTGACAACAAATTATCTTGTGTTTTTTCCTTCTCTATCTCATGTTTCCATTTTTGTTTTCTGAAAATTGATGTTTTTCCTTTTGCTTTTTTGGGAAACTATAAACATAAAATTGAGTTGGTATAATTGTACTCTTTTTTACTAAAGTTAAGCACCATTATGTAACTTGGATTCTCTTTTACTTGTAATATGAGCATTACTAAAGTTAAGCACCAGAAAATCAGGAGAGACTATGCTAGTGTGAGCTTGTGATATAAGAAATTGCAAAGAGTGAGAGAAGCCTTGTACTCACTTGTTCATCCTAAATAAAATTCTTTTGCCTTGCCCCATGGATGTTTTCCTTCACATTGAAGGGTTTTACCATGTAAATCTTGTGTGTTTTATTTTTTTTATAGTACGACAGATCCTCTGTTTTTATCGTTTTCAAAACAAGGTAGACTGTAATGCTTCTCAGAATTACCTACCGTGGGTTCTACTGTAGAGAGTTGTGTCCACCAAGCCTATTGTTCCGGTAATGTGGTAATTCTTGGGCATTTCTTCGCTGCCGCTGAACCAAGCCCATGCACGCTTTGGGTTGTTTTGGATCTTCGTTACTGACGTACCAGAATACATCTCCATTGTGCACGTCCTGCATTCATGTTTCCAAAACAATTGGTATCGAAGGTAAGGCTTAGAATGATCATGAATGGCTAGCTTGTTAGGAACTACAAAGTTTGACATTGAAAAATTTGATGGTAGAGGAAACTTTGGTTTGGTGGAAAATGAAGGTGTGGGATTTGCTAGTTCATCAAGGACAAGGCTCTTGATGGCAAGAGCAAAAGGCCTAGTACTATGGATGATGAAACTTAGGAGGAAATTGATTTGAAGGCTCTCACTACCATCCATTTATGCTTGGTAGAAGTAGTGATGTACAATGTTGGTGGGGCAACTTCTATAGTAGACTTACGAATAAAGCTAGAATCTTTGTATATGACAAAGTGCTCTTCAAACCACGTCCAACTTAAGTTCAAATTTTGGTCATTATAGATGAAAGAGGGTGTAAGTATCCATAAACATTTAAATACTTTCAATTCTTATGTAAAGAAGTTGTTAGATTTGGATGTTAATATAGATTATGAGGATCACATAGTTTGCTTACTTAAATCATTACCACCATCCTATAATGTTCTTGTCACAACATTAATGTATGGAAGGGATGATATATCCTTGGAAGGAGTTATAGCAACTTTGTTACATTAAGAAATTCGAAAGCATCTACTTCAATTTTTGAGCAAGCTTCTAATGCTTTGGTGGCAAGGGGAAGAACGATGGAAAGAACTAAATCATCCAAAAGAAGATCAAAATTAGGAGGTAACAAAAGTAAAGCAAGATGTTGGTATTGTGGTAAAACTGGACACCTTAAAAAGGACTATTGGAATAAACAAAGAAAATCAAAATAAGGGATTTGATGAAAAATCCAAAGAAGCAAATTTAGTAATTCAGGATTTAGGTATGATTATTGATAAAGTTCTTGGTACTTGTGCTGGTATTCAATATCATGATGATTGGTTATTAGATTTTGGTGCTTCTAACCACATGTATCCACATAGAGATTGGTTTATCAATTATGAATCATATGATTATTGAGTTATTTATATTGGTGATGATTATTCTTGTAAAATTGTAGGAAATGGAAAGTATTAGAATTAAAATGTTTGACATTATTGTTCGAATACTACAAGATGTAAAACATGTACTTGATCTAAAAAAGAATGTAATTTCTTTAGGAGCATCAGATTCAAAAGGTTATGAGTTTAGGATTTTGGAAATTATCAAAGAGGCCTTGGTAGTGATGAAAGCTAATAAATGTAACAACTATATTTATAAGTTATAGGGTGCTATAGAAAGAAAGTTTGCTAATTCAGCTTCTATTGAGAATTTAGATTCTTCTTATCTATGGCATCAATGTTTGGGTCACATGAGTGAGAAAGGATCATAGATTTTGATAAAGCTTAATTTGATCCTAGAACTAAAATATCTAAATTTAAAATTTCGTGAACATTGTATTTTTGGAAAGCAATCAAGAAAGAAATTTAAGGTAGAGAAGCATGAAAGCAAATATATGCTTCATTATATACATTTAGATGTATGGGGTTTGTCACATAAGGCATCACTTAGAGGAAATTCATATTTTGTTAGTTTTATTGATGATTTTTCTAAAAAAAAACTTTGGGTCTAAATGTTGAAAAATAAATCTAATGTTTTTTGTGTTTTTAAGTAATTTAAAGCTTCAGTTGAAAAGAGCATAGGTAAATCAATGAAATGTTTGAGAATAGATAATGGAGGAGAGTTCAACTCTACAGAGTTTGAAAATTATTACAAGGAAGTTGGAATTAAAAGACATAAGACAATGGCGTATGCTCCTGAGCAGAATGGAGTTGTAGAACACATGAATAGAACTCTTCTTGAAAAGGCAAGAAACATGATGAGCAATGCTAATTTGGATCAAGAATTTTGGGTAGAGGCTATTTCAATAGCATGTTTCTTAGTTAATAAATCACCAGCAACTGCACTAAATTGTAAAACTCCAGAAGAGGTATGGATAGGTCATTCTTTTGATTATTCCTCTCTTAGAGTTTTTGGTTGTACTACATATGCTTTAGTTCTAAAACATCATCGTTCAAAATTAGATCCAAAATCTAGAAAGTATATCTTTGTTGGGTATGGAGATGATATTAAGGGATATAGATTATGAGATCCTACTAACTATAAAATCATCTATAGTAGAGATATAGTTTTTCATGAATCCTCTAATAGTATTAAGAAGGAATTAAAAGTTGAACAGGAACAAATAAATGTACCTAATAATTAGCTAGTTGAGTTGGAGACTTAGTCATCTTCAAATAAACAACAAGAAAGAGCTTCAGTTACTTGAAGAAGGTTTGTCAGATGAAGAGATAGTAAAAAATATAGTTGCATAGCCTCTAAGAAGATCTACGTAAATGTTCCTCCTAAGAAATTTGATGACTACATTACACTTGCATTATTTTTAGATGAAACAGAACCAAATACATATCAAGAAGCTATAGAAGATGCTTTTAGATCTAAATGAAAACAAGCAATGTAATAGGAGATTGATTCTTTGGAGAAAAATGAAACATGGGTTTTGGTGGAACTTCCAAAAGGAAGAAAAGCTATTGGCTATAAATGGATCTACAAATTAGAGAAAATAATTGATGGTGAAAAGCAAGACCGGTAGCAAAAGGTTATTCTAAAAAGGAAGGTATAGATTTCACAAAAAAAAATTCACCAATTGTAAAATTAGTTTTTGTTTAGATTTTTTTAGCTATAGTTGTTTTATTTGATATGGAATTAGAGCAATTAGATGTAAAAATAGCATTCCTACATGGTTACTTGGATGAGAAAATATATATGAAACAACCAAAAGGTTTTGTACACATAAGCAACAAAGATTTGGTTTGCAAACATAAGAAGTCATTGTATGGCCTAAAGTAATCATTTAGGCAATGGTACAAGAGGTTTGATTCTTTCATGCTAAGCCATAATTTCCAAAAAATTGAATATGACCATTGTGTGTATTTTAAATTTGGTGCCAATGGCATGTTTGTAGTTTTGGTGTTATATGTTGATGACATGCTTAGTGCAAGCCAAAGTATGTTGGAAATCAAACAACTAAAGGCTCGGTTATCTAGGACATTTGATATGAAAGATCCAGGAGTAGCAAATTAAATTTTGGACATAGAGATACATAGAAACAGTAGAAATGGTAAGCTATGGTTTTCACAAGAAATATACATTTAGAAAATCCTCATGCATTTTAATATGATAGATGTTAAACTTGTAAGTACCCTTTTTGCTACTCATTTCAAGCTTTCTTTGGATTTAAGTCCTAGTTCAAAAGAAGAAAAACAATATGTCTTGTGTGCCTTATGTAAGCGTAGTAGAAAATTTAATGTATGCCATGGTATGTACAAGACCAAATACTTCTTTTGTAGTTGGAATAGTCAATAAATTTATGGCAAATCCTGGTAAAAGCAATTGGGCTACAGTAAAATGGGTGCCTCATTATTTAAAAGGCACTAAAAATTATTGTATCACCTATAATAAAGATAACAGTGAGATTATGGGTTTTGTTGATTCTGATTATGCAAGTGACTTAGATAAGAGTGGATTCACCATAGGTTATGTCTTCACTTTTGCAATAGGTCCAATTAGTTGGATGTCAAAATTACAATATGTTGTAGCATTGTCTACCATTGAAGTAGAGTACATGGCTACTATAGAAGCTTGCAAGGAAGCTATTTGGTTGCAGGGCATAATGGGTGAGTTGGGTATCAAAAAGGAAAAAGTCAAAATATTTTGTGATAATCAAAGTGCCATATATTTAGCCAAGAATCCAAAATTCATTAAAGTAGAACAAAAAATATTCACACCAAATATCATTGGATAAGATAAGTTACTGAAGAAGGTGGAGTAATGCTTGAGAAAATTCATACAAGTCAAAATTGTTCTGCTATGTTAACAAAGCCAATACTATTGAAGAAGTTCAAGTGGTCCTTGGACTTCTTAGGCTTGTAGGAAAAGTGATGAAAATTTTTGGGCAAAGCAAAGTGAGTTTGTTGTCAAGGTGGAGATTGTTGAGTTGACAACAAGTTATCTTATGTTTTTTCCTTCTGTCTCATGTTTCCATTTTGTTTGTTGAGAATTGATGTTTTCCCTTTTGTTTTCTTGGTAAACGGTAAACATAAAATTAAGTTGCTATTCAACTCAACCCTACTTGTACTCTTTTCTACTTGTAATATGGGCATTACTAAAGTTAAGCACCAAATGTAACTTGGATTTTCTTTTACTTGTAATCTGGGCATTACTAAAGTTAAACACCTGAAAATCAAGAGAGACTATGCTATAAATACACACATAGTGAGCTTGTGATACAAAAAATTGTAGAGTGCCAGAAGCTTTGTACTCATGTGTTCATCCTGAATAAAATTCTTTTGCCTTGCCATGTGAATGTTTTCCTTAGCATTGAAGGGTTTTACCATGTAAATCTTATGTGTTTTATTTTTCTCTTGGCAGATCCTATGTTTTTATTGTTGTGTTTTCACAACAGGGCAGATTGTATTGTTTCTCAGAATTAGCTGTTGCGGGTTCTTCTCTAGAGGGCCGCGTCCGCCGAGCCTATTGTTTTGGTAATGTTGTAATTCTTGGGAGTTTCTTCGCTGCAGCTGAACCAGGCGTATGCACCGCTCTAGGTTGCTCCGGAACCGTGTTGCCGACGTACTCGAATACATCTCCATCACGCACGTCCAGCATTCCTGTTTCACAACACATGTAATGATGGAGAAATATAAGCTGGGACCCCAATGGATGTGCAACGTCTCATCCGCTCATAACAACGTAGTTCCACTGAGTGCTTCCTGTGGGATCGTTGTGTACCACTTTAGGAATGAAGTTGATGTTAAACTAGGAATGAAGTTGATGTTAATCGAGATTGCCGGCTCATACACAGAAGCTAAGGTCAGATTGCTGATTCATGTCCTCTCAGTGATTCACTGCATCATACTTTATGCTGTGCATTGACAGTCAATTATTGATTCACCACTACATCATAACTCTTGATGTGCAAAGACATTCAATTAGTAATTTAAGCTGCAGGCAACATTAGAAGAAAAAGCTTGCCAATACTGAACCCACTAACAGGGTACGTCGTTGAATACGTGCAGGCAGCATGATGATGGTAAAAACTGCTTCCACTTTGTGAGGAATTTGTTTCAGTCATTCATTCCCCCTCAATATTAACGAAGAAGGAGAAACATTTCAATTTAATCCTGAGTTGCATAATTGGCCTAGCTTACGCAACGTGGGAAACTGGAGCTTAATATGGGTTTGCTGTCTGTTATCAGATCTGATACTGGAGTAGTAGCAGCGCCAAGGTTTGGTGAGTAAGCATAGTCGTTATGTTCGTGCTTCTGTTAAGATTCCGATATCCACTTAGGGATCCTTCATGTGAACACCTCTGAAATATCCAATCAATGCAAAAGGCATTGCTGCATTGCTTTCAGAGCCAGCTTTATATTTCTATGGTGCAGTGGAACACACGGTTGACCAGACACATCTACTGCTAAGAAACATAAAAAGAAAAAACCTTTGCAGTGCTGAGCTTGCTTATCAAACAGCGCATTTCTTTTTGGTGGTGGTTTCCCAGAAACTGTGGTCGTCGGCAAAGAATTACACAGTTTTCAATCATCTGCATTTGAATCCAGGTTTTAGGGGCCATTTTATTGTGTTATTACGTGCAAAGCGGAAACGGAATTCGTTGGAAGTAAATTATGCACTAATACGTCTCCCGGCCTCGTATAGGAACTTTGAAACGTACATTGAAATGACAAAACCTTGCAATTCAAGAATCTAGTAAGAATCGAAAATGCAATGAGAAAAAAACAAAACGGAAAATGCACCCTTTATGCGGTTCAATGTAACCGGCTAAAATCTGTTCTCGCTTCAGCTGTTTCTTTACAACTCAATGCAAAGCTTTCAATTTCACATGCAAAGTCATTAAATGTTTGAAGTGGACATCTCGCCCGTATTTGTTTGCATTCAGTCAATGAAACCATCGAAACCAAAGTAGTTGAAGATGAATCATCGAAGCCGAAGTACTTGAAGATGATGTACGAATGGTGCTCGACAAATTTCAGAATATCTAGGTCGAAAAACAGATCCCAACGGTGTAAAGTGTAAACCATCTAAAGTTCTCAACCTTTGAAATTATTCACATTAACCACGTTGCCATATGATTGCACTTTTGAAATGGTGCACCTTACAAGGTTGATAGTAGGGTCACCATGCTCAAATTGGAGCATGTTTTAACCAGCCCCGTGGCGCAGCAACTCCATTCAAGACAAGTGGCAGAGCTAAGACATATTTTAAACATGAACACGACCTTAGTCCGTGGATGTCGGGATACCTTGGCAAAGTTTAATCATGGGAAATTAAAGATGTTTGACTAAGTCCAATCAAATCATTATTATCCAGGGATTCAAGCATTAATCGAATACCTAATCAGGGTGGCGAAATGGGGAATCCATTAGAAATGAGCATGTGCAGTGCTGCACCCATGAAGCCAAGGACACGTAGGCACTTACGTTTTGGCAGATGATGCCTTTGAGCCTGAGCAATTCAAAATTCAATAATCTCGTCTCATCCATAAACAAATACATAATAATAAACCCTGGATGGATGGATGGATGGATGGATGACCCTGCGCAGCCTTGTAAGAATCTCCGTATCAACGTGATGATCTTGGCGTCCTGCTTAGCGACGTCCCTGCTTACCACACTCTCACTTTTTTTCCTTCCATTTTTAAAGATAAAACACAGGCCCACGTGGCGCGAGGCCTGGATATCGAACACGTGGAACTTTCTGGAACAAGAGTTGAACATATACGGTCAAGCTGCTCACACATGGGTCGCTGCCCGTATTCCACGCTTTGCTTTTTAAATTGAATGAAAATAGTATATATCTTAAAGTATAAAATATCTCCATTTCCCTAATCCTTTCATCCCATTTGCGAGGTAATGGTCAGGGTTAGGCCAAAGATTTGACTATGAAAGGGATGATTACAGATGTTATAGCAAGCAAGCAAGCTGTCCACCTAGTTCCACGTATAGTTGCATGTGTATTTACGGTTTGACAAATCCTCGAATTCCAGCTCTGTTAATCTGGATGTTGCGACCAAAGCGTTATTTCGTGCGAACTTAAACAAGCCCGCGATTGATTCAAAATAAACAGCTTTGGCGCTGACGTCGGCGGTGTCAGGTTCCGTGTTCGACTCAGGACGAGCTCACGGATAGAACGGGAGCGTGAGTACGGGCAAGCAGGCTGCCTCTGACTGTACGACTTTTCCGCGAATATTTGGCAACGCAGGCTTCAATCGCTTTAACAGATTCACGGAACAGTATGTTAACAACGCTTTTAATATAGATAACGCTGTTTTTTTGCGGCAACACGTGGCCGATGGTGACGAACGTCGGGATTTCGTGGAGGAAAACCATCTTCCGCGGCAACAGAAGGAGGAGGAGAAGACTGGGCTTCTTACTTAACAAGCGAAAACAATAACAATAACAATAACAATACCAAGATCAAAAATTCAAAACCAAAACCAGCTACCTCGACAGAAACAGAACAAACAAAACCAGGCGAGCATGTAGTTCTGTTCCCGTTTTGGTGGCCTAAGCTTTTTGATTTCCAGGCCGTTGGTGTGCTGTGGAGGTGTATAAATAGGGTGTGGGTGCCCGTCTGGATTGGAACGAGAGAGCCACCCATCTCCACTCCACAGCGACACCCGCTTTCTTCTTTTACGTGACTTCTCTGTCTCTGTCTCTCTCTCTCTCTCTCATGGTGGGCTCTGCGTCTGGGCCACAAGGAATTGCTGAATTGCATGATTCATGCACAAGAGCAACTGCGGCGGCACTAAGCTGAGCTCAGTTACAGAGACCTCGGAATTTAACCAAAATTCGGATTTTGGAAATCCAGAGGCAAGAGTTACGTTCGTTTGAGCGTTCCAGAGAAGACACAGAATCGCATATTTCGCTTTATACTCCTGGCATAGCTGTTTCCCACTTGGATTCCTGTATAAAACCAGGTGCTCCACTTTGCATTCGTTGTCACAGAGCTGCCTGCTACTGCGTGCCTGTTCTGGTGTCACTGCTGCTGTATCTGCCCTCAAACTTTTTTAGCTATTTCTGGTGTTGTCATCGCTGTGTGTGAGGATGTTGCTGGGTCTGGTACTCTTCTCTGTGTTGCTGTGCTTGGTTATCAGTTTGTTGGGCCGCTATATGCGGAGCTCCGGCGGTGGTTCATGGCGCTCACGCCTCCCGCCCGGCTCCATGGGCTGGCCCTACATTGGCGAGACGCTGCAACTCTACTCGCAGAATCCCAACATTTTCTTCGCAGACAAGCAGCGAAGGCACGCCATTATTCTTCCAACGAAAATCACCAACGCACTCTTTGCTGTTTTGCAATGAATTCCTGTTTGCCTAGTAATAAGCGTAGGACACCATATTAGTCCAGAATGTTTGCCTTGGAATCCATTCTTAGTTTGTTACAGCATGAAAGCATGTGCTGCTGCTGATTTGGTTGCAGGTATGGCGACATATTTAAGACCCGAATACTGGGATGCCCCTGCATCATGATAGCCAGTCCGGAGGCTGCCAAGTTTATCCTGGTAACGCAGGCGCATCTGTTCAAACCCACGTTCCCGGCGAGCAAAGAAGGAATGATAGGTCCGCAGGCGCTGTTTTTCCAGCAGGGCCCCTATCACAGTCGCATCCGTCGCCTCGTTCAAGGAGCGCTTTCTCCTGAACACATCCGCAACATCGTCCCCGACATCGACGCCGTGGCTCAACGAGTGCTCCGCGGCTGGGAAAACCAAACCATCAACACTTTCCGCTCAGTGAAAAACGTAGAGTCCCACGAACAAACGTTTACCTGTTTGTTTGTTTGTTTACTTTTTAATAATAATAATAATAACGATAATTTGCGCTGGCACTGTTACTTGAAGATTGACATATAACACAATCTTGTTGCGGCAGACCAGTTTTCGAATCTTCTTGTGCGAATTTGTTTTTGAACTTGTGTCGTGGTTTGACATGTATGGTGATGCGTTGCAGTACACGTTCGATGTGGGCATGCTCTCGATATTCGGGAAGAAACAGGAGTTCGACAAGCAGGAACTCAAGGATTCTTACTACTTGGTGGAGAGCGGCTACAACTCCATGCCGCTCAATCTTCCAGGGACGCTCTACCGCCGCGCCATGAAGGTAGGTGTTCGTCCGTCCGTCCGTCCGTCTGGCGGTCAAAACTGTCCTTTTCCGGGGCTCAAATCTCAGAGCTCCGGATTTGTTTTGTTTTCTTTTGTTTGTTTCGCATCTCTCGAGGTTCTGTTCTGCGTCGACTGCTACCCTTCTGTTTTGTGCCCGCTCCGCTTGCATATGTTTGTGTATGTTGGTATCGTAAACGACTTGTCCGAGGAATTTTGCGCAGGCGAGGAAACACCTGGGCCAGATGCTGAAGAAGATAATCGCGGAGCGACGCAAGGAGGGCAACACCCAGGGAGGGGAGCTTCTGGAGACTTTAATGGCGGACAGCGAACTCAGGGACGACCAGATCGCCGACAACATAATCGGAGTGATTTTCGCAGCACAGGACACGACGGCCAGCGTGCTGACATGGATATTCAAATACCTGCGGGATCATCCTCAGCTGCTGGACGCTGTCACGGTGGGTATATTCTCTCGCGCTCCTTAAGCTTGTCCTTCAACCTTGCCAAAATTTTCAGCTTTCTTATTATTATGACTGCCATGCTTCCAACATACATCAAATTCCAACGCCGGATTGGATGACGGATAACGCTGCGACGTATCCGGTTGTTGGGTTTTTCTTCTTTTTTTCTTTTCTTTCAGTTAAAAGAAAAGGATTTTGCGTTGAAAATCGTTATCAAATAATATGTGGTACTGTGGATGAACAGGAGGAGCAGGACGCCATTCGGCTGGCGAAATGCCAAGCAGGCGAGATGGCCCTTACGTGGGCGGATACTCGGAAGATGATCCTTACGCAGAGAGTAAGTAATTGTCATACATTTACTTACTTACATACAGAGAAATGATCATCGATGATGAAGGATGATCATAAAATGTCTTTCTCTTTCCTTGGCTTCTCTCTTCGTCTTCTCGTTGTTAATCTTCTTATTCGTGCAAATCCACAAACGACCTCTGAATCTTGTTCTTTGTCGCTTTGTATCCAATGCTCGAACACGCATTTATGGGTCTGTGTTTTACGAAGCATCCATCGCGAAGCGGATAATAGGCTGTTCCTGTTTCTGGGTGGAATATGGTGGTGCTGGCTTCCTAATATAGATAGAACTGCACCATGTTTTATCGTTTTTGGCTTCTTAATATAGATAAAACTGCATCATGTTATTTCACTTCAAGCTCTTTCATCCGTCACCACTGAGAGAATTGGATACCCTTTTGCAAGTTGATTGGCCCTTCGACTCGTACTTTAACGGCAAGTTCTTTGGGCTTTCACCAATTGCATGTTAGCACGTAATTTCGGGCTCAGTTTCATTAAATACTTTCAACGGTCGAGGTTTCGTTGCTATGATTCCTTAACAAATTAAGGTTTTGTAATTTCCGTCTCAGCTTCAAGAAATTTTTTAGCGCACTTAACGTTTTATCATGATTTCTGATGTATGTAGTGTCCTTTCACACTTTAAAAAAGTTTTGTGAGAGGTATCGGAGTGTTTTTTATAAAAAAAAAACACACAGCATTTAACATTTTGAACGGCTTTTGGAATTCAGGTGGTTCAGGAGACGCTGCGAATCGCCACGATTATATCCTTTACGTTTAGAGAGGCCGTCCAGGACGTGGAGTACAAAGGCAAGTAACTGTAGAGAGCCCAGACGGGTGACTCATTCATTCATTCATGAGCCTTCCATTCATTCATGAACCTTTTTTTGGTTCATTCATGATCACGGACTTGCGCAAAATCTGGCGTGAATCCAAATTTTGCCAAATCGTATCTCTCATCTTAGCTCGCGGAAAAACACACTGACGGTGGCTTGGAATTTGGTGCTGTTGCAGGATTCGTGATTCCCAAGGGCTGGAAGGTCATGCCGCTTTTCAGAAATATCCACCATAGCTCCGACCTATTCTCCGACCCTCACAAGTTCGATCCTTCAAGATTCGAGGTGGGTTTCTCGGTCTTCTCCAGTTGGGTCCTTGTTCTATCACATATCATATCATATATGCATTCAAATTCTTTCAGCACACTTTGAAGTGAAGTTTAGGCTGACGGTCACATACACATAGCAATAGCAATTTAGATGGACAAAAATCATACAGAAACCTCGGGCCTCCGCTACACAAAGACAAAGAAGGAGCTGACTCAGTTCCGGTTGCAGTTTCATCAGTCAATATCAGAGCCCAAATTCTAATTCAATTTTTATATTTCGATTTTTATTGTATGTGCAGAGACCACCTAAGCCCAACACGTTCCTTGCATTCGGCAATGGTGCTCACGCTTGTCCTGGCAGTGAGCTTGCAAAACTAGAAATTCTGGTCCTTGTCCACCACCTTGCCACGAAATACAGGTGAGTACATTCATGCAAAATGCCACCCATCATTTTCTTTTGAACCAAAAAAGAAAAATCGAAAGTAAAGCAGCAGCGACCAGCGACGAAGGAAATACTTTGCATACGGTACAGAAAGCAGAACCCCAACAGGTAGCCCGCCCTCAGCGTCGAGGCTCTGCTTTTGAGACTGTTTAGCAAGATATGGCAAATATTCTGCACAGGTGTTGCAAAGATTTTCAACTCCATATGACATTGTCCAAATCTGGATCCTGTGTACCGCAAGGTCCGGAATCCTCAGAACGAGGGAGCAAGAAAGAGGAAGAGACGAATCAGGAATCATCATCATCAGTATGATTTATCAGCATATGTACCTTGAATGAGACGTGGCGGTAGTGAAAACCACAGATAGCTAGCCAGCTCGCTTCCTTCCGCAAAATTACAAAATCCATGAGCTTCTGCGTAGTGTACATCCATATCCATGATCATGAATGAATGTTGGATCCTTCCACATGTCGGTAGCCCAATCTCCTGCTCAGTAGCTAGATTCAATGCAAAGAGCAACAATGGTATACACCAGACGAGGGATGATTATCGAGTTGAATAGAACCTTTGAAACTCAAACCTTTTTGGACCATATGCATTTGCGTACATGATTCAAAGGGGTTGGTTTGTAAAGGCTAAAGATGCTTAGAGTATGTGTGCCCATTGCGGTACCGGAGAGGACAACCATCCACGAAGATTAGAATAAAGGCGTCTAGCTTGAGGTTGAGAAATGCCATGTACGGATTTGGATAAGGGGGCGAACAAGGATGTTTTATTTAGTTAGAAACTAAATTTGAATGTCGATGGCAGCCATTGTAGATCAGAGAGGTTTATCAGAGTTCGTATAGTTGACCGCAACACATTGCCTTGAACATCTAGATTAGTAATATCTCGTTAATTTTATGATGAATAGAATGCCGAATTGATATTGGATTGTCCATGTGTCTGTGTTTCTACAGGTGGGATCTTGTGAAACCCCAAGAAGAGATTCAGTATCACCCATTTCCAGTGCCAAAAGAGGGTCTTCCCATCCACGTCACCAGGAAGAATGCACCAACTGCGCAAACCACTTCTTCTTCTTAAGATGCCGGCCACAAACTTTATTATTTATGCCGACAAACTTTATTTATTTATGAGTTCAAGCAGGAGGATGAATTCATGATGTGATGAGGAGGAGGATCCCACCAGAGACAGCAACGGCAAATCACACACACATCAGAAGAAGAAGACGTGTGTGTGTGTCTGCGTGTGTGCTCGAATATTAGGAAACCTGTGTTAATGCTGCGTGTCAATTGTCCAGAGGCTTAATTATGCTTCTGTTTCTCCTACACACATACTAATTCTATCACCACCATCACCACTACACTACACTGCATCGCCCTATTATCACTGTTATTTTGCTGCTGTACTGCTGCTACAAGTCCCTGCATTAGTTTTTGCTTTGTCCACTTCTCCTACTCTTTTCAAAATTCCATCGTTTTCCAGTACACAGTCTTTGTTGTGTTATGTTGTGTCGTGCTGGCTTTGGTTGGTTTGGACTAGACGGGTGTCGTCCTCCATGAAAGCTTCCCGTCTCTTTCAACATGGAAATTTCAATTTCCTATCCATCTTTGTACTTCGCTAGCTGGACCAATCCGCTACTACTACAGTAAAAGAAATATATACTTGCATCGCTGATTCTCTGCCACAGAGCGATTCGCTCTTTTCCTACCTCCGTGCTAAATATTTTGATGCGGTGGCGCACCATATCTTCGACTGGAGTAGATCCCATCCAAGATCTAGCGATTTTCAACGTGCCCATCAATCACCTCGGAATCCCCGGTCATGCATATTTTTGCAGCTTTACCCGGAACGTTAATACCAGTTTGCGACGTTGCACCTTCAAAATTAGCACATCAATTTACTTCCTGTGACGTGATTTTCAGCCACATTCAGGGATACAGCAAAAAATGCCAATAACAGTCAGGTGCCATGTTTTTTATTGCAGATAACTTCGGATGTTGAATAATGAGGTGTCCAAGTTCAATTTCGCAGGCGCATGCATCCAATCCAAGGTGCACAATTTGGGCCCGCAAATATATGGAGCCATAAAATGCAGAATATGAGCATAACTGACGTGACACTCCCATGTTCTTGCCGGTTGACGCAGACACCCAAATCGGACATGACTGCGAGTCTGCCGACTTCATCCCAGAACATTAGTCGCTAAAAACCAGCATTTCAATTTTTAATAAGAAAACATAGCATGCTATCCGTAGGCTT
This sequence comes from Gnetum montanum, assembly GCA_015680685.1. Classification (NCBI taxonomy): domain Eukaryota; kingdom Viridiplantae; phylum Streptophyta; class Gnetopsida; order Gnetales; family Gnetaceae; genus Gnetum; species Gnetum montanum. The sequence goes on along the minus strand of MNCI01004998.1, from coordinate 205,633 downwards.
ACCTCCGCTGGTTTGGTCGAAGGGAGGCCAAGATCCTGGGCAATTTTCAATATTTGAAAAAGAATATGACGGTGCAGAAACTTAGATATTGTGCGCGCGTGACCACGTGGCATACTGAGCAGGGGCCAGACATACTCCTAACGCGTGGCACACAGAATAAAAGGTAACCCTTACGTGCCGAACTCAGAGCCAAGATTCTGATATACGATTCTCAAATCTAGGAATGAGAAAAGGAAGAATAATACGGGAGTGAAAGGGAAGCCCGGATATTACGTTCAAAATTCAACAAAAGCAACGCAGAATTTATTATAAATAATCGTTCATGCTGCGCGCTGCTTTCTAAGGCCGGTTCAATGGTTATGTCCCTGAATAAGGAATATGCCAGTAGCTTAGCCTCATTCTTATTCTCGATTGGTATTGGTCATTTAAATGATTTGTCGTTGTTATCTGCTTGCATTCGAAAACTATTATCTTTCTGGTGGGTTATATTCCGAAGCTTTTTTAGTGAATTTAATATACTCTTTCCTGTTGCTTGTTCCATTGAATATGTAAAATGATTTGTGAATTTATTCCAGGAGCTGACAACATCGTCTTTGATTTTTTTTATCTTTCTTTGGTCAAAGCTACCTTTCCCTACGATTAGTATAAAACTTAGCTGGTCTAAAACGAATATGTAATCGAAGGACCCGCGTTTGTCAAAAGCACCTGTTTGATTTGTCCACCATTTTGTCGTAGTTGTCGGTCGAAAGGCCATCGTAACATTCCAGTACAGTCTACGGGATGTCATGTTGTATCGTTTGCCTTTTACAACACCTTTTTTTTTTGTTTGTTTGTTTTTGCAGAGGCCAGTTCCAACGGTTAAGTTATCTCTTCGGCTGATATTAAAATTTACTTGAAACTTTTATAAAATACAGACGCAACCCGTTATCGGAGGATCCAATAGTGACAGATAAGTATCCTAAAAACGCTACCCTACATGGGTTGGATTTTATTTTATTTGAAAATTTTCGGTTTTATATAACATCATTACCCTTTTTACTTATTTTTATTAACTTGGGAAACATTATTTTTTTTGGGTGTATCTATCTAGGATATATAGTTACCGTAGGTGGTTGGAGTGATTATCCTTTCTGTCAATTTGGAAACACTTTTTTTCCTTTTCTTTTCTTTTTTTTTGACTATAGCTATCCTTCGGACATACCAACACAAAATTTTCCTAAAATGTAGGTAGAATCCATTCTAAGGGTTATGCTAAGATGTTCACCTAAAGCACACCAAAAATATACATGGGATAAAGACACTAAGATGATGAGATGCAAATTAGAAACCAGCTTAAAAAGAAATTATAATACTTAAGGTCATCAAGAAATGGACTACAATGAAATTTTAAAGTGTTTCACAATGCAAATGAATCTTCAGTGCATAGAAAAACAAATAAAAATTGGAGACATGTTATATCTTCAAAATCAAGAAAATAATTAATTCAATAACAACCTTAATTTAAGAATAATATTTTTAGGGATGTTTACTCAAGTGTATAATTTTACAATTAATACTTTGAAAAATGAAGAGAGGAAAATTAATTTTTAGTACGGAGGATGGCCCCATTCCTAGTAACATTTACATTATTTTCAACACCTATGCTTGAACTTAAAATAGCAAAAGAATTTGAGGTAGCAATAGAAAGTTTTTGTGAAATACCAACTTTTGTAGGAAAGGAAGATCCAATAAAAAATAATGGCACATATTGTTCATCACAATGACCTTAATCCTTACCATTATCTATACCCAACTTGTCAACATAAGTTTATGATAAATCGAATTTTTTCTCAGCCACGATATAGGGTATCCAATATCAGATCCTCAATATCGAGGCACAAGATATGATGTTGCGTATTCGACCGGGCACAACATATGATGTTGTGTATTCGATATCATGAGCATGTGTGGGCCTATAAATACAACACTTAGGCGCATCATCCACATATAGTTTCATTTCACACTTAGTGAAATTACGTCAGTTTGTTTTCTCAATTTTAGCACTTAGCACTTACGAGTGTATGCCTGCAGTGTGATGTTTTGTAATTGAATGGAGTCTTTATTCAAGTGGAATGTACTTGGACACATTTCATCCATGGAAATAAAGATCGAGATTACTCTACATCATTGCAACATCACTTAGTCTTTATTGTTTATAGTTAGAATAATTTTCCTATTTTCACTTAGCTTAATGATTATTGTTTTCATGAGTTATTGATTTACTTTCAATGCATTTTACTAATCCTATTGTTAAGTGGAATGAGTACGACTGATCTCAAACACTTAAGTGTAACTGCTTGGTAACCCAATAGTACTATCACTTGGTACATTCAATAATGTGGTACTTGGTAATCCCAGTAGTAGTTACATGAAATCCAAGGTGTGAACAAAAGGTCAGAACTAGATGCTTATCACCTAGGCTAGATTAGATTTATTTACTGTTACTTAGATTTAGAAACCTTTACTCTTAACTTATGTTTTCAAGGAGAATCATGGCCAACACAACATCATCTATCATATACCTCATCATGAGTTAAATCATATGCCTTGACTTTACTAGCTCATGTGGGAAGACAACGATCATGAACTCTAAATAATTACTTACATAATCACATTGCCTTGTCTACAGAATTTGACTAGGATCATGCGTGAACACTCATCATTGGCGTCGTTGCCGAGGACAAGTCAATGTTATGCTAAGTAATTCATTTTTCAAAGTTCATTGTATTTGAAACTCAAAGTCAAACCAACAATTATAAGTAAAGCACACTTTTAACACAAACTGTGTAAAAACTATAATATGGCTTCACATAATGATCAACCATCACCTACCAAGGAGACAAGAAGAAGTAGTGATAGAATCATTAATGAAGAAGAATGGGGGATGCCAATCCAGACACAAATCACTTATGCTCACACTGATCCGTACCATCCAAACTTTTACTTTCATCTTCCATCAAGACAAGCAAATGAGGTGGAGAGACATGCAAGGTAACATAGTCCTACCTCCAAAACGTGTAGTGCTGAACATGCTACAAACTACTCTAAGGAGAATGCATTTGAACTTAATTCAGGAAGGGTATCATGTGACTCAACACATGACTAGACCCTATGAACCCACAAAGGAGCAAATGAGAACAGATGCTACCATGGAGATCAAACAATACACAACAAAAGGAACCAAGCCAACATTTCTATTATCATAGAAGAACTTGATGTTGATCAATTCACTTTAGAACAACTCCACTAGAACCATGAGGAGCCATCAAAAACACCTATCATCAGACTAGAGGAACTTGTCAAAGCCCAACTTCATTTTACTCTAGTAGAGACACACAAGGGAGAGGCTACCGACTCAAGATACAAGAAGGACTCTAGGTCAAGGGTTCCTAGTAAATCTTATAGAGAAACATACAAGAGTCATGAAAGGAGAACCAGCTAACACTGTTCTCCTGCTACCTCATTAGCCTCATCATAATCATCGAAGTACTCTAATAGGAAATAACACAAGTATAGGGACTCCGATAGGGAAGAAAGGAGGACTCATGGTCATCATGAAAGATATTTAAGATACTCTGATACAGAAGATAAAGAACATGAATGAAGAAGACGAAGAGACAAAAGAGAGGATCAAGAAAGGCATGAGCATAAAAGGGATCATCACTACAATAGAGCATAAGAACCCACCTGCGATGATGAACCCCTTATGGCAACTTGAACCATGATCAACATTCAAGAAGCTATCTACATACCAACCAAGCATGTGAGAGATAGTCGAATTAAATGGATAGACATGAACAACATGCCACAATTTGAAGGTGGTTGCAATGTAGATCCACAACATCACCTCAAGCATTCCATGATGCATGTGCCCTTCAAAACATAGAGAGTGATTGGTACAAATTGAAGTTGTTTTCTAGAACACTTGTGAATGAAGCGAAAAGTTGGTAAAAGTCACTGGAACCTGAATCCATTAGATGCTAGAGTACCATGCTAGAAATTTTTAATGATAAATACCAAACCTATTCACAAGTGTCAAATCTAAGAAAACAAATCCAGGGCTAGTGATGAGTGGTGAGGCACCCCTACACCCAACCATACGAATCATAGGCATTCACGTGCAATCAGGTTGAATTCTGTAGACTTTAATTACCAAGTATGCTAAAGCTAAACAATGTGTGCATGTTGTCCATTCGTTGTCTTCTTAGTCCCACTTGTGGGTTGCAATTGTATGGTTAAGTGTGACTGAGGCATAAGATTTTTATTATTTTGTGTTTTATCAATTTACTTGCCTATAACAAGAATGAAGGTGAGAGTGATTAAGTGTTAAGAAAACTGTGATCTAACCTAGCCTAACACAAGTAACCGTTCCCACTTCCCAGACACATCCTGAACTTTGTGTTAACACTGTTGGGTTGTCAAACGCTAACTGTTTCTGAGCTACCAAGTGTCACACATATGTTCGAAGGGATCGTGCTTGTGTATTTTAATCAGTTGCTTAATGAATCAAAATTAATTGCCAAATGAATAACATTAATGTAAATTGCATAAAATCACAATATATAAATGCATAAAAAAGAAAGTCTAAAGTGCTACAAGGATGAATTAAAGAGTTCGTCTTTATTGCTAACACAATGGTGTGTTTAGGTAGATCAATGTTTGAATAAAGATCCGTTCACACTTAGACTTTCTATTGCAAGCACTTGGAAAATATTCTAACTCTCAAATGGACAAACTGCAAGAGTTTCACTACTTGATTGTCAAAAACTACCTCAATTGTGCACTCGAGCGCTATATTTATAAACCTAGGAGTAACCCTATGATATCGAATGTACGATATCACATCTTGGGCTATGATATCGTGTACCCGATATCACGACCACTCTGATATTGGAGCGTATGAAAAACACTATTTATCATACCCCCACAACTGAATGAAAACTTGTCCTCGAGTACAAAAGAAAAGGAACAAGTCCTTTACAAAATATATTAGGAGGTGTGAACTATTCAACTGACATGCAGAGTGACACAGAGAAAATAGACAACTACAAAAGTGCCCAAGCATACAACATTACAATTGTGTACAAAATTGGGTGTTCATGACAATAGGAAAGAACACCCTTGAATCTAAAGGACATCCAACCCCTCTTGGCAATAGAAGAATGAGGGAGAGGTAGAAAAGATCCAGTGGTCATGAACAATCTCCTATGAGTGATATTGTTGCATCCTCCTTGGTGAAGACAATCTCGCTTCCAGTTCAGGCTCCCCACTACAATTACAACAAAATCAAGGATTAGTATATAAAGTATAACATATAGTGGCTAAATACCTTGTCTCATTAGTGATTTTATCTAGCCAAGTTGTGATTGTGATAGATTGGTTACTTGATAATGTTAGTGGAAAGACTAACTAATGGGTTAAGTAAGAGAAGCAGTCCATAAAGTTCAAAAAAAGCTTAACACAAGGAATACTAGAAAGAAGGTATTCACAACAATAAAAAGGAGTTCACTAGAAAATTTTTGAAGGTGTGCACAATTAGATGCCATTGATGTGGTAAATAAAAAAATTTGATTGTAACAATGTTTAAGGGTAAAGAACTTAACTTAACCCAACCAAAAGATATGCAAGTGGGTCCTCCCCAAAGCAAGCATAGGCCTTTTATGCCCTTGCATAACTTAAAACCAAGGAGTCCATGGGCACCATGGGTGATTAATGATTATGGAAAGTTAAGTACAAAATTCCAAAAGTAACTAACTGATAAACCCAACACATCAAACCAGAACATTGAATCAAAACATGAAACTGGTTGGGAGATACAGCATGAAAAGCATAGATGGATGATAGAGAGAATGGAATGGAGTTATTAATTATGGTCACATGAAGTCTCTTGTGGAGTTTATGATTAAATGACTTGGTAGGATCCATTCTCGGTCCAAACCAAAACCAATCACTTTTAATGACTTCACATCGACATTCTAAGACTAGTTCATCCCTGGAGACACAAGAATACTCCCACAAAACAACTACCATTCCAAATTGGAGAGAAAGTAGCCAGTGAGAAGGGGTCTTAGTTAGAGGAGATAAGACAATAACCAATGCTTGTAGCCCTTTTATTTGGTCTAAGGGATGTGCTTTGAGTTCCCATGTTTTTTTTTTTGAATGGGAACCACACCATGCAAAGACCCATGTGTTTTTCGCATTTATTTTGTCCAAGGGGTATGCTTTGAATCCTCATCTTTTTTTTATGAGGACCACACCATATAAGCACCTATTTGACTTCCTGTTGTGGAATAACATAAAATGGTGAGAAGCTCACGAGAACACTCCTGCACATAGGAAAACAAAAAATCATGAAGAGTACTGCATCCCTTTGAAGCCACACCCTGTCCAAACCTTTGATTTCTTCCCAATTCTGGAAACTAAACAAGTCACCAATTTATTAGAGTTGCATTAATGAAGAAGGGACTGCACATTTCCAAAACAAGGAAAACCATAAAGTATGTGGATGGGTGGATGATGTGGACTCACTACCTGTTACATGAAAAGAAACCATGTCCCAGTCATCAGTAACGACATTCAAAGTCAAAAATCAGACATCAACAATCAAATTACAAATGAAACATACCACCATCAAGTAGCACATTACAATTGTACCTGATACCTTATTAACAGAAAGAGTAGAGAAACACATCAAACACAAGAAGATATAAAAGAAAGTAAAAGAGTATGCAATAAATATCAAATATATTAACAATGGTGTAAAAAAAAAACTTAGAAAAGATCAATAACCTAAAAAACAAAAAGATGTAAAACAAAGAATATGAAAACAAAAAGTTGTAAAACCAAAAATGTGTAAAACAAAAAAGTTAAAAGACTGAGAAGCCACATAAAGTGTTATTATGGGCANTAAAACAAAAAAGTTAAAAGACTGAGAAGCCACATAAAGTGTTATTATGGGCATCCATCTCCCCCATGACTGAGTTGGAAGGGGGAGATCCAAAAGATTGAGTGTGGTTGTCCATTTGGCAACGTGTTTGTTGAGTTGGTTGGCTTAGGCTTATGGAAAGGTTTCACTTGTTGGATGTTGACTAATTGTTTCTTGTTTGGGCTATCAAGTTTATAGATAATTGTGACCCCACATGGAAAAGTCTCATCAATAATGTAAGGTCCTTCCCACAACGTTTGAAATTTGGTTCATTGGGGTACATGTGCAGGATTCTAATAGAGAACTTTGTCTCCTGGTTGAAACTTGACTTTTCTTATTTTGAGGTCATGACATTTCTTGTTGAATGCTTTATGCATTTTATTGGATGATAGGGCCATTAATCGATTTTCATCTAGCAAGTTGAGGTTCATTAATCATTCTTTTTGTGCACGACTTAAATTTAGGTCAAGGTCATAGGTTGTAGAGGGTGTACGGAGCTCAGATTGGATGGGCAGTGTTGGTAGTTTTCTGTACACAAGCCCATAGGGAGAATAACCTATGGGAAGCTTCCATGTGGAGCGATAGGCCCAAAGGGAATCATTTAATTTAGTGCTCCAATATCTTCGGTATTTGCTAATGGTGTGCATTAGAATTTTTGTAATCTCCCAGTTAGTGACCTTAACTCAACCATTGGCTTGGGGGTGATATGGTGTTATGAGTTTATGCTCAACCCCTAAGCACTGCGCAAGTTTTTGAAAAGTGGCACCTATAAAATGAGTTTCATTATCAAAAATTAATGCACAAGGAACACCAAACCTATTTATGATATTTTATTGTACAAACTGAGCAACAATGGTGGATGTACTGTCGGTGACAGCTGTTTCTTCTACCCACTTGGTGCAATAGTCAACTATGACTATTATATATGCCTTTCCATTTCATAAAGGTGCAATGGGACCCATAAATTCAATGTCCCAAACATTTAATGGGTCAAGAGGTTGAATCCATTACTATGGCCCCTCCATTCAAGCTGTCATTCCACCATCCCTCTAGCAAGGATCACAAGCGTGGAAAAATTGGTGTGCATCCCTGAAGATTGTTGGCCAATAATATGCTGCCATGAGGATTTTTATGGCCATGCATCTCCTAGCATAATGGCCCTCACAAGGACCTTTTTGAACCTCATGAAGAATGCACAGTTGATCTATATCAGGGATACACCAACGTACTAGGCCATCAGGACAAACTTTGTAAAGGTTTTCATTAATTTCTATGAAATGCTTGACATGGTGAAGAAATTGTTGTTTCTTTCTAGTGTCCAGAACTTGCAGTAGTTCTTGCTTGAATAAATAAGTGAGGATGGTATCATACCATTTTGGTTCAGCAGGCATTTGTGCATTAATAGCCCCTACAAGGAGAGATTCATTAAGGAATTGATTAGATAGGAGGCTCTCTTTCTCCTTGTCATCCCATCTTAGTTGCGATAAGTGATTCATGACCACATTCTCCACATCTTTTCAATCTACCATTATGAGATCAAACTCCTACAAAATCATGAGCCACCGTATGACACAGGGGCTAACCATTGGTTATTCATTAGAAACCGAATGGCACTATGATCTGTGTGCACAAACACTTTGTAGCCAAGCACATAGTGCCTGAACTTCTCTAATGCAAACACCACTACCATCAATTCCTTTTCTGTGGTGGTGTAGTTTAGTTATGCACCTACAATACTTCAGCTTGCATAGTGAATGTAGTATGGACATTTTTTATCATCCATCTGCGTAAGCATTGCCCCCAAAGCATAATTTGATGTAGCAGTCATTACATGAAATGACCTGGATCAATTAGGTGCTTGTAGAATTAGGGTTTCAACAAGATTTTTCTTTAGTTATTGAAATGTTGTTTCACATGCAGGGGTCTAGACGAATGATGCATCTTGCTTTGTTAGTTCCACTAACAGCTTGGTGATATTGGAAAAATTCTCAATGAAGCACCAGTAGTAGCCAATATGACCAAGGAACGACCACACTTCTTTAACAGTTTTAGGTTGATGGGTTATTCCTTAGATGACCTTTATTTTTTTAAGGTCCACCTCGATTCCTACTTTTGAGATACAGTGCCCCAAGACTATGCCTTCCTAGACCATAAGATGGCTCTTTTGCCAATTGGGCTAGAGGTTTGTTTTAACACATCTCCTCAACAACTACTCAAGATGATCCCAGGCTTGCTTGAATGTAACTCCATAGGTAGAAAATTCATCCATAAAGACTTCTACCCCACTACCAATTTGTTGTTGAAAAATGCTGAGATCTAATGGTTGGAATGTGGCTGGGGCATTACATAGACCAAATGGCATTTGATGGTAAGCAAAAGTGCCCCAAGGACTTGTGAAAGTCATTTTGCCTAGTCCTATGGTACAATCTAGATTTGGTTATAACCACTATAACCATCTAGAAAGCTATAATAGTAGTGCTAAAAAATGGTGTCTAGCACTTGGTCAACAAAAGGCAACAAAAAATGATCTTTCAAAGTTACCATGTTGAGTAGCTAAAAGTCAATGCACACCTACCATTTTCCTCCTTTCTTGGGCATGATCATGAGTGGACTCACCCACTCACTATTTGTGATAGGGTAGATGAATCCCACCTTGAGGAGTTGTTCAATCTCCTCTTTGACAATCTACTTTAATTTGGGATTCAAATGTCACTACGACTGTTATTTTAGCTTACAGCAGGGTCAATGTATATCTGGTGCTGGCATATTCTTGGATCTATACCAGTAAGCTTTGAATATGACTAGGTAAAGGCTACTAACCATTTTTTCACAACCCTCATCAACATTTTCTTTTGTTCTACAACAAGCTTGGCATTAATAATGACCAACCTTTCATTTTTCAAGAACACATACTCCATTCCAGCTAATAGTGTCTTCAATTCAAGGGGCTCTTGTTTAAAATTGTCAAGAATCTCCAACTTTCCCCAATTGACATCATCAATTACTCCTTTGGAGAGTTGGTGATGAACTTGCTTGAGTTCATCCATACTTGCAACATACTAGTACATTAGGCCCTCAGTAGGTTCTATGCATAATGCACTACTACTAAAATCAACTATCAGCCATTGGGTGCCTTCCTGTTTTGTATCTGCTACATACAAACATCTTTGGATTTTAGCTTTTGGTGCATACTACTTGCATGCAAAGATAGATGCTCGCTTTACTGACCATAACTTTTACACATAATGGCACCCTGAATCATTGTACGCGATACATGGAATCCTTTTCTTCTTGATCTTTCCAAATTCATTTTTTTTGATATCTTTAAGGAAAGATCTCTAAAGCCCATTTTGGCATCAACAATGATCAACCACGCCCTTCCCATAATAATTGGGAAGTCCCCCTTATCATTCTCCACTTTTATTACTAGGAAGTATGACCACCCACAAATGGTGGTTACAATGTCCTCTACTAGTCCCAATGGAATTGTGATGGACTAGTCTATCAATTCCAACTAGATGTTGTTCTTCTTTAAGGGAGGAAGGTTCCACATTATGTACATCTCATGCAAGATCATATTAACACTAGAACTAGAGTCAAGAAGAGCTTTACAAGGCTCATTCCTAGAAATTTGCAAATATACTAGGGGACTCCCGAGATCAGCTAACTTTCTAGGTGGGTTACCAGCTCGAATCCAATCAGATATAGCATGGGTCAACATTACAATACAAATTCGAGAGGGATTTTGATTTGAAGGGGACTCGAATAGAGGTGAGATAGAGGAAAGTGGAGGAGCAGGGTTACCAACCACTGATGTATCTGAGGGCTTTGGTAGACTATGAGGTCGGAAGAAAGGTCTTTTCTTTTTTCATGGTTTCGACCTGCTTGATGGGTTAACTGATTGCAAATTTACTACCCTCGTAGCATTTCTTTGTTGTGGTTGGGTAGGTAGTTCACCCTACATGGATGGAGTAGGTGGTAGCTATGTAAGAGATGGAGGAGTGGGTGTAAGGACAGGAGGTGTATGAGGAAAGTAGATGGCATCCCTCCTTACATAGGGTGATCGATATACTTCAGGAGGGTAGTGGTAAGGTTGGTAAGCAGCAATATGACTAGAGGATTTGGTTGTTGAACATAGTAACCATAGGGATTTGGTTGTCTATAAGGGTACTATTGTCTTGGAGGTGGCAATGCCCACGATTGTGGTTGTTGCCACTATTGGTACAATTCATAAGGTTGCGATGGAGTTCCACTTGGATAGTACTGCTGTGGTTGGTGGAATTGTCGAGGATTTCCTTGTGGATAAGGAAATCTTTTGGGTGTTTGCCTTTGTGCAAGTTGTGGATGTAAGGCATACACCCTAGATTCCTACAAGTGTGACACAACTAGAAAACATCCCTTAGGATGTTCATACTGATAGAGGTCACAATCGCCATCATCATTTGAGTCACTATCAGCAGCCATCTCTATCGTAACCATTTTATCCTTACCCTTAGATATGGCATGTTCAACTTCCTTACATCTTTGATGCTCATGCTTATCACTTTGCTCCTTGGACTCCAACAATCTTTAAGATGGCCTAAAACTTATTTTTCATGGAGTCCCATAATTGATCAACCTTAGCCATGATTTTTTATTGCAATTTCTGGAGTGGCAAGGTTTTCTAATTAGCCACCTCATCTCTGGTTAATTCATCCTCACTGTCACAAAATCAAACCCCCCTTTTGTAGATAGAAGGGTCCCTGTTGTATTCCTTTGCACTTTCTCGTTTTCTCAATTCTCCCTCCTCCTTAGCTACCTACTTAATTAACTTTTGAATCCAAAAAGCACTTAACTCGATCAATCTCCCTTGGGGATAGATACTAATGAGTGGCGAGGTACCCCTGCACTCAACCATATGAATACGAGTGTTCACGCATGATCCGATCGAACTCCGTAGACAAGCTAGTTATGGTATCTAGATAGTTACTTGTTGATCACAATTTGTTATCTTCCCACCTTGACTAGTATTTTCTTTGTCATGTATGGTTTAGTCTAAAGTGAGGTGTATGATGTAGTCCTAAACTAGTGCTACTCCTAGAGGTAATAGAAAATAATGTTAATTAAGCCACGAGGAAAAGGGGGAGAGAGTTAAGCTAATAGGACATAGGGGGAGAGAATCTAAACTAGCCTAAGTGCAATGAGCATCCATTCCTTAATCATCTGTACACATCTTGGACCTTGTTATGACTATTGGGATTACCAAGCGCATATCCTAGGTACGCTACTAGGATACCAAGTAGTCACACTTAAATGCTCGTGATTAAGTCGTACTCATTATACGTTTAATAACAGGGATAGGAAATGAGGGTGAGAGATATTAATTACAAAAGCAATAAATAATAATTAAACATCTAAAACTAAGTGAATGCTGCAATGATGAAGTAATTTCAATCTTTATTGTTGGTCATGTGCATGTTCAAGTACGTCACACGCAAATAAAGGTGTTGTACAATTATAATCATCACACTACGGGCATGCACTAGGAGAAAGGGTTAAGAAGAACTAACAAATGACTGAAAAACTAACTAACTAAGAACTAATTTCCTAATTGAACTACTCTTTCCCTCCATGCACCTACATGTGTATTTATAAGCTTGCATAGGAGTCATAATATCGTGTATTTGATATCGTTATTTAGGTTGCGACATTCTGTACCCGATATCATGGATCCGATATCGTGGTCCAATATCGGAGCCTAATGAATCATCATTCATCATACCCCCACGACTGAATGAAAACTTGTCCTTGAGTCGCAAAAAATGAGAACAAGCCCCATTGATTACACAATGGATAGGTATGGGATTATTGACTGACTAGCAATTATTCATGCCACAGTGGAGAATTGAATAGAATAAAATTAGGACACAAACACAAAATTACAAAATTGCAAAATTGCAAACTTTTATTGGAACTCATGCGGTTCTAGATGGCAATGGCTCCTCCATTGGTCGCTTCCCCTTGTCTTGTGCTCTAGGTTTTGAGATTTGATGGCTCTAAAGAAGTGCCTAGAGCTTTTCCTCTTCAATTCGAGGATCCTATGTTGTCCATGCTAATGCTCTAATGTTTGATGGAGTTGGCACTTCCCATAAACACGACAGTTGCAAAAACATCTTATTTACTTTGACGTACCAGGCCATAAATAGCCACCATTCCACCTTGTAAGCTCTGGCTTTATCTTTGTAGTCTTGGTAATTTGTAAGCTATTAAGCCAAGTCCACCATGACATCTTTCTATCCTTGGTAGCTAGCCTTGACCACCTTCAACTCAAAATTTGCAACTTCTATCCTTTGCAATGTTTTCTTGTGTTCCAAAAATTCTATTTCGTATTTGGCATAGGTGGTAGCTACCTACTTCTCCAGCTCTATCCTCAGGCATCCTGCTATTAACATGGCTAGATTGGCATATTGCAGGTTTGCCAATTCCATGTACTCTATAAGATCTTGGATCTACAAGTCCCAGTTTTTGAGCTCCTCTTAGTGGATGAATGCATGTGTCCAATATGGCCCATCGATCAGTGTGTTGAGCACTGAAGGTGTTAATGTGGACCTTGGCCATATAGATCTCGTTCTCAATGACTTACTTGTACATCCCCACCTAGTCTCTGAAATGCTCTTTTAATTTTTCATGTTGCTTGGTCTCATTTTTCCACACACTTATTTCAATGGCCATTTTCTAATGGATTACATACCTCCTCCATTGAGAGGGTTTGATTCTCTCTGGCCAAGTAATTCATGTCTTGGTTGACCATGACCAACTGTTCTCGTAACTGCTAAAAATTTTCTTCGAGAACATTCTTCTATTTCTCCATAGTGGTCAACCGAAGATTGTCTATGGTGAGTTGTTTATTCTCTTCCTATAAGGCCTTGAGTGCTTTGGCGTGCATGTATATTTGCGCTTATGCCTTGGAAGCATCCCAATCAACCTTCTCCTTCTCCTCCATTACTCTTTTATTATCTGCCAATAGTTTATTGAGCTTCTCTATCCTAAAAGTGTCCAGCTAGTCTATGGGAATGAATTGAGATGGGTATCACTATGTAGCTTGCAAGGTAATGAGCCTTGTTTGGAGTCTTGCCAACTCCGCTTCCACATGCTTGGCCCTAATGTTTACCATGACTAACTTTCCTTTAGTGCAGATGAGGTCTAATTGCGTTTTTGTGACATCTTGTGGGATGTCAAACAAGGACATCATTACTTGTCCTGTTTGCAACAACCAATCAAGAACATCCTCATGCTCCATAGGAGTCATTAAGGGACTGGCTAGAGTTTGAGCATTGTGTGCTCCTGTGAAATTTGCTGGTGGCATAATAGGGACGTTGAAGGAATCCTTGATGTAGTCTGTGACCACTTCTATGGCTCCCACTGCATCTTGGTGCTACATGACCACTACTCTGGCCCCTTCACTAGTCTCAAGTTGCACTTAAAAGGATGCAACATTCCCTAAAATCTATTGTGACCAATGTGTCTTCCCTCCTCCTATCTAGATGGACACTTTTCCCCCATGCATGATCTATAGAAACTGTGGGCCATATGGTGTTTTCGATGACACAAAAGAGATTGGCATCATCATGACTTCCCCAGCTAACCATCTTAGTGATGGCCCTAAGATGGCTCATTGATGATCGATAATCCTACAGCGGTGGAAACGGTTGGTCTTGTAGGCTCATGCTAGGCATTGCTTTTTACTGTTGACTGGGCCTTGTACTTGGGAGTTGGATAGGCCCTACAGTTTGAGTTGTAATGGGCCCCACCGTCTATTCTTGTTCTGGCTCCAGCAGCTCACCAACACTCTTCCTTAGGGCTGGTGACTTCAGCAACTCAGCGAATGAAGCATTTTGGGCTCTTCTAGGGACGTCATTAGTGTACCCCAAAATTCCAGCATGCCTACACAGCTTCCTGATGAGATAAGGGAAGGGCAACGTGAACTTCCCTATCTTACATTCTTCAAACTACCTCAAGATGAGTGGTGAGGTATCCCTACACTCAACCATATGAATATAAGTGTTCACACACAATCCAGTTGAACTCTGTAGACGAACTAGTTGTGGTATCTAGGTAGTTACTCGTTGATCGTAGTTCGTTGTCTTCCCACCTAGACTAGTATTTTCTTTGTCACATATGGTTTAGTCCAAAGTGAAGTGTATGATGTGGTCCTAAGCTAGTGCTACTCCTAGAGGCAATGGAAATAACTTTCATTAACCTAAGAGAGAAAGGGTGAAGAGAGCCTAAGCTAGCCTAAGTGCGATGAGCATTCATCCCTTAATCATCCATACACATCTTTGACCTCGTGTACTATTGTTGGGATTACCAAGTGCATGTCCTAGGTATGCTACTAGGATACCAAATAGTCACACTTAAATGCTCATGATTAAGTTGTACTCATTTCGTGTTTAATAACAGGGATATGAGAGGAAGGTAAAGGGATATTAAGTAAGAAAGCAATAAATAACAGTTAAAACTAAGTGAATGCTGCAATGATGAAGTAATCTCAATCTTTATTGTTGATCATGTGTGTGTCCAATTAGGTCACACTCGAATAATGGTTTCGTACAATTACAATCATCACACTACGAACATGCACTAAGGAAAGGGTTGAGAGGAATTGAAACTGATAAAAAAATCCTACTCTAACACTAACTTTTCCCTATGACTTTCCCATGCATCCCATTGTGTATTTATAGGCTCACATGGGAACCACAATATCATGTATCCAATATCGCTAGCTAGGTCGTGATATCGCGTACCTGATATCAGGGGTCTGATGTCAAGAGTCTAATGTCAAGGGTCCAATGTCAAGGGTTCAACGTTAAGGGTCTGATGTCAAGGGTCCAACGTCAAGGGTCTAACATCAAGGGTCCAATGTCAAGGGTCTGACATTAAGGATCCAATATCATCACCTAACAAACCATGATTCATCATACCCCCACAACTGAATAATAACTCATCCTCGAGTTAAATAAAATGAGAATGAGTCCAATTGATTACATAGTGGATAGGTATGGTCTTATTGACTAAGTAGGAATTATTCATGCCATAGTGTGGGATTGAACAAAACAAAATTGGGACACAGACATAGAATTACAAAATTTATTGGAAATCATGTGGTTCCTAGTGATGGTGGCTCCTCCATGGATGCCTTTCCTTTGTCCTACACTCCAAGATTCTGAGCTTGATACCATTGAAGAAGCACCTGACATTTCTCCTCTTCTATCCAAGAATTATGAGCCGTCCATGCTGATGTTCCAATGTTTGATAGAGTCAGCACTTCCCATGGACACAGCAGTTGTAGGAACACTTGAGTGGCCTTAACATGCCATGCTATAGATAGTCATCGTTCCTCTTCATAGGCTCGACCCTTGACCTCTCCACCTTTTTCTTGACCAGATTGTGCAATGACAGGAATTACAGGAATTTCTTGATGGATGCTGAATGATTGTGCCTCTTTCTCTACATAGTCTACATGAGGTCCTTGGCCTCTGCCTCCCCCTAGGCATTCAGTTGCACCTTGAGAAGGTCCTCCTTGTTGTCCTCTTTTAGGGGCTATCTATAATCACACAAAGATCAATTGTTAGTAAGGTTATTGAAAGAAGTTCAATTATTTCATACCTTACTCATTGCCTTTAATAAATGTTGAATTTTTTGCTTAGTGTGATTTTAGAGTTAGAAATTTGTTTAAGGAAGTTGTCCTAAAATTTTAATGTTAGACCTAATTTATTTAGGTGACACATAAAAGGACATGTAATGGTTTTGAGGAACGTTTGATATAATGATGACAAAGAAAAGAATAGATTTGGCAATGAAGTACTCGGAGGGTATAAAATGATGTGGTGGTGTGCAACAAGTACAAATTACAAAAGTCATGCAAGTGGGTCCTCCCCAAAGTAGGTTCCAACCTATAATTCCCTTACGTAACCACACCTTAAAATGTTCGTAGGCACTAAAAGAGCTAAATGTAATCCACACTAGCTCCACAAAACACACACATGTAGATACCACCGTGATGAGGTATGAATTCAGTCTTACACAAGACACAGGTTACAAATACATGAACAGCGAGATGGGATAAAGTAGAGAAGGGATTACAGAGATTGGGACGTGAGGTAACTGACCTAGGGCATAATGAATCTTGAGTGTAGGATGTGATTAATGTGTCATTAGCCCATCACTCCAAAATCAAGACCAAGTCCATTCCTTTGATCAATGACATCGCATTGTTTCATCCCATGATGGACAACCATAAGAGTACCATGACAACAAGGTGTATAATCACTTCACGTTTTTTTCAAGAGAGGAGTGCTTCAGAATTGCTTTGCAGCACTTTGATCTTGATCTTTTCTTTTCTTTTTTCCTTCTTTTTTTTATGCGTAATCTAGAGAAGCTACCTACCTTCAGGCAGGGATGCATGTCTTTCTAGTGGAACCCCCTAGAATAGCATTGGGTTTCTTTATTAAGTGCCTTTATTACTCTTACTTCCATTTTTTGTTAGATCTACAAGGATCTTAGCACAACCAGGCTACATGATAACTTTGACAGTTGTCACCAAAGAGAACCCACAAGTCCCCTTGATGTCACACCCTAACCATTCCCTCTTAGTCCATCATTTTTCACTCTGGACATAATGAGCACAAAATTACTTTAAGTTTCCATGATGTCAAGAATATCATCATACCCAGAGTAGAACCTCTTATTAATAGAATGGTTGGGTGGATGTATGGGCTCGCTATCCAAATAATTAGCCACCCAAGACTTGATAGCATAGAACAACGCCTCAACCAACGAGTCACATGAGTGTTTTATTCATAGATGAGATTAATCATAAAAAGATAAAAAGACAAAACAATAAATAAAAAAATAAAACAACAAATTGAAAGATGAAAAATTAGAAAACAAAAAATTGTAAAATTAAACAAAAGGAAAAAAATTTATTAATTCTATTTGTTAGAATGGGGGATATCCCCCATAACTAAACTTTTTATCATAGAAAGAATTAATAAATGGAAGGGTTGGAACCATGCATTTTGGAATTATTGGGACCTGGTCATATCCAAACCATTGGGTATCTTTTGATGTTGTGGTTGGAATGTACCCATACTGGGGTGCACAATCTGTATTAAAGTTGACATAGTGGAGCAAGTTACAAGATGAGTTTAATTGATAAGGAGTTGACCCACTATGGCACCTGTGACCGTAAGATGGTATGCAAGGATTAGTATGTCTCCCTACATGGGTATATTCATTGGGCCCCATAGTTGTTTGAATTTTGATTGGTGGCCCTAATAAGGTAATAGGAGGCATTGGGTTTGAGGAGAAAGATGCATCACAGTGTTTGGCTTATGTTGAGTTGGAGAATGCAGTGGTTTCAAAATCATGTTATTTCTTTCTATGGCCATGCCTGAAGAAAGAATGCTTTTGAGTACCTCCACTACTATTGATAGTAGTATCACAAGTAACGTTTGTGGGTTGGTGCTGTGGTGCAAAACCTTCTGGTACAATTGGTGGCAATGTAGAAGGAGGTGAAGGATGGGAATATTGAGGTTGAGGAAAAGTGTAAGGCACATGAGGTGGTGATCATGTTGGATAGGATATGCGTGGATAGTATTTAGGAGAATGATAACAATGTGGTGAGATAGAGGATGTTGACCCAGCTGGGAAAATAGGATGCTAAACCTGATAGGTGCTTGGATTCGGATGATATGAAGGGTGTGACTAGTTTGAGGGTGGCCTCCCCTACAACTCGACTTTTTGCCACTATGATTGAACACAATATTTTTGTACAAACTCTGGATGTAACATTCTTCCCCAATACTCATGTAAATATGACAAGATTGGGCATTGACTTTTGGGGTGATCGTACAAGTAAACATTACATTGATACGTATGATTAACAGTTGAGTTCTTATTCTCTTCAACCCTTCTTTCCAATTATCTAAGGGTTTTTTGTCTTGCTTCTTGGTTCGTCATGGTTCTACTTCTAATAGTGTTGGTATATTCTCCACATTTTTCATGCATCCATTCCATCATCTTGTTG
This sequence comes from Gnetum montanum, assembly GCA_015680685.1. Taxonomy (NCBI): domain Eukaryota; kingdom Viridiplantae; phylum Streptophyta; class Gnetopsida; order Gnetales; family Gnetaceae; genus Gnetum; species Gnetum montanum. Next base: position 186,602 of record MNCI01004998.1, on the reverse strand, counting down.
ATCTTTTCCTCAATTTCATCTAGTGATTGTAGTATTGGAAAAGATGAATCCACCTCCTTAAGGTGAGTTGATTTCTCCTCTTCTTGATTACAAACCTTTGTTAAATTGATATTTGATCCTATTGAGATTTTTCAACATTCTCCTATTTATCCATCTCTCCTTCTTCTTTTGCTAGCCACTTAATAAGCTCTTGGAATTGATGGGTTCGTAGTTCATATAGTTGACCTAGGACATACATCCCTAAATTTTCACTTGTTTCATTACAAAGCCCATCTATGATATGGTACATTAGCCTCTCCTCGGAGAACCCATGGCCTAGGCAGTTGTTTAATAGTGCATAATATCTTTTTAAGGTCATGTCCAAGGGTTCATGTTGTGCTTGTTTCCATTCTTCGATTTGTCTCCTCAAGGCTGATACTCTTGCATAGGCTTGATATCTTTCATTGAAGAGTTCTACCATTGTTGGCCAATGTCAAATTAATTTTGGTTTTAAAGACCTATACCATACTTTTTCTTGGCCAACAAGTGTCATGGGAAAGAGCTTAAGTTTTCGCCACCCATTATTGATGTTGTTCCATACAAAGGCATCATGGAAGGCTTGTAAATGATGTTGTGGATCTAAATCATAGTCTCTTGATAACTTGGGAAAGTTGTTTAAATCAATCCTAGGTATACGGCTTTCCTTATGATGCCTACAGAATATTCGAACAACCTCTTGTATATGCATTAGGCTCTTAGTGGCCAGCAAGGGTTCATCGTTACTAGGTAGGTTATGAATTTGTGAGTTGGGATGATGTTGTCTTTGTTTATGTACATAGGAGATCCCTACATCAGATTGAGTACTCCAAACTTCATCTCCATCATCATATAATTCATTGGTTCTCCAATGAATTGCCTTACTAGTTGTTGCATTATCATAGTCTTGTGAGAGAGACATTGTTGTGAAATTGTGTGTGACTTATTTGCAATTATTTCCTTCTAAAAGATATATCATTAATACTTTGTTACAGTGATCTTGAATGATGTAACTAATCTAAATAACTAGCACCGTCCCCAGCAATGGTGCCAATGATGAGTGGTGAGGTACCCCTACACTCAACCATATGAATACGAGCGTTCACACACGATCCAGTTGAACTCTATAGATGGGCTAGTTGTGGTATTTAGATAGTTACTCATTGATCGCAATTCACTATCTTCCCACCTAGACTAGTATTTGCTTTGTCACGTATAGTTTAGTCTAAAGTGAGGTGTATGATGCAGTCCTAAACTAGTGCTACTCCTAGAGGCAATAGAAAATAACTTTAATTAAGCTAGAAGGAAAAGGGAGAGAGAGTTAAGCTACTAGGACATAGGGGAAGAGAATCTAAACTAGCCTAAGTGTGATGATCATCCATTCCTTAATCATCCATACACATCTTGGACCTCGTGTATGACTACTAATGGGATTACCAAGCACATATCCTAGGTATGCTATTGGGATACCAAGTAGTCACACTTAAATACTCATGATTATGTCGTACTCATTCTGTGTTTAATAACAGGGATAGGAAATGAGGGTGAGAGATATTAATTACAAAAGCAATAAATAATAATTAAACAACTAAAACTAAGTGAATGTTGCAATGATGAAGTAATCTCGATTTTTATTGCTAATCATGTGCATGTCCAAGTATGTCACACTCAAATAAAGGTGTTGTACAATTACAATCATCACACTGCGAGTATGCACTAGGAGAAAAGGTTGAGAAGAACTAACAAATGACTAAAAAACTAACTAATTAAGAACTAATTTCCTAACTGAACTACTCCTTCCCTCCGTGCGCCTACATGTGTATTTATAGGCTTGCACATGAGTCATGATATCATGTATCTGATATCATTATTTAGGTTACGATATCGTGGATCCAATATCATGGGTCCAATATTGGAGCCTAATGAATCATGATTCATCAAATACCAAGGGTTTTCTAGTTTCAGACTGTAACCCATCTATGATATGAAAAAATTGATCAAGCTAAGAGTATCCATGGCCAGGACACCTATGCAATAGAGAATAGTATTGGCCAATAGCAGCATCCAATGGATCATGGTTTCCTTGTTTCCACCCTTGGATTTTCTTCCTCAGATTGGATACTCAGCAGTACATATGATATTTTTCATTGAACAATTCTAACATCATACTCCACCACCAAATTGATTCTGGTTCTAAGGATTAGTACTAATTTTCTGCTTCCTTTATGAGTATCCTTGGAAATAATTTTAGCTTTTGCTAGTCATTCTCAATATTCTGCAAGGCACATGCATCTTAGAAGGCTTGAAGAAGATTTTGCAAATCAACATTGTATCCTCCCTCAAACCAAGGGATGTTGTTCATGTCTAGCCTTTTTATTTTGCTATCCTTCACGTGCCTTGTTAAAATCCTCACAGCCTCTGCAATGTTCAACATGACCCAAGTGGCAAGTAGAGGTTCATCAAGGCCATGGTGATGGTGCCTATGATGTTCTCTATGAGCCCTTATTTTTTGATGATGGGTCTCTTTGGATTGCCCACACCTCTGGTCGCGACTGTCCTAATGGTCCCTTCTGTTGTTCTAGTCTCATCGATCACCTCCATCACGATTATTCCTTCTACGGCCATGATCTGAGCTAGATGAAGAAGAAGAAGAAGACGCTGAAGGGGAAGAAGAAGGAGAACTTGCTCCATGCTGATGCCTATCACCCTTCCTTTGATGCTCATGATCACAATCATGATCGTGACCTTCTTTTTTCCTCTTATCATAACTTGCCTCTCCAGATCCATTTTTGTCATTGGATCTGTTTTGACCAGAACCTAGATTATGAATTGTGGATTGCACATTCTGGTTGAGGGCTCCCTGAACAAAGTCAAAAAGAGGAGAATCACTAAAGAAGTGGTCACCTCCATCAAATGGGCCAAGTGAAGGTGGAAAATTGTTTGACCCCTTACCCTTCACAAGCTCATGTTGATGCTCCAACTGATGATCCCTTAACCTTTGTGCCTCAGTGGGATGATATCCCTTGAATCAGGATCTTGCATCTTGTACTATCCATGAAGATGTTGAAGCTTGTGTCATGCAAGCATTAGCTAGAGCATTGTTGGAATAGATCAATCAGGTGGCAACACAATTTTTCCTTCCATGTCGCACCACCACAGTAGTTCATCTTGATGTAAGATGAAGGTGAAGTTAGGTACATACTCATTGGGATGAGCATATACCACTCGGTATTGCTGAGGCACTTGGTTTGCCCTGGGCAGAGATAGGCTCTTTTGAGAAGAAAACATTTTATGTTAATGAACTTATAAGCAGTGTGCATTTAAGGTTTAATTTAATTATAATTCTAATTTTTGTTTTCGGAAGATTTGACTCTTAGGGTTCAAGCAATGAGGTTACTACATTTCACTCGGTTTAGATAGTGCACGTAAAACTAAAGTCCCCGGCAATAGCACCAATGATGAGTGATGAGGTACTCCTACGCCAAACCATATGAATCATAGGTGTTCATGTGCAATCTGGTCGAATTCTACAAACTTTAATTACCAAGTACGCTAGAGCTAAACAATGCATGTATGTTGCCCATTTGTTGGCTTCTTAGTCCCACTTATGGAATGCAATTGTATGGTTAAGTGTGACTAAGGCATAAGATTTTTATTATTTTGTGTTTATCAATTTACTCGCCTAGAACAAGAATGAAGATGAGAGTGATTAAGTGCTAAGAAAACTATGATCTAACCTAGCCTAACACAAGTAATCATTCCCACTTCCCAAACACATCTTGAACTTTATGTTAACATTACTAGGTTGTCAAATGCTAACCGTTTTTGAGCTACCAAGTGTCACATGTATGTTCAAAGGGGTCATGCTTGTGTATTTTAATCAGTTTCTTAATGAATTAAAATTAATTTCTGAATGAATAACATTAATGTAAATTGCATGAAATCACAATATATAAATGCATAAAAAAGAAAGTCTCAAGTGCTGCAAGGATGAATCGAAGAGTTTGTCTTTATTGCCAACACAATGGTTTGTTCAGGTACATCAATGCTTGAATAAAGATCCATTCACACTTAGACCTCCTACTATAGGCACTTGGAAAATATTCTAACTCTCAAATGGACAAACTACAAGAGTTTCACTACTTGATTGCCAAAAACTACCTCACTCGTATGCTCGGGCACTATATTTATAGACCCAGGAGTAACCCTATGATATCAAATGTACAATATCGCATCTTGGGTCATAATATTGTGTACCTGATATCACGGCCACTCCAATATTGAAGCGTATGAAAAACATGATTTATCAACTGGAAACAAGGAACTCATGAAACCCTTGTTGTGACAATGGGCAAATATCATTCACTCTTACATGGATGCCCAGGCCACAAATTTTCATCAAAGGAACAACTTAAGCACATCATAAATGGGCTAAGGAGCAAAACCAGAGAGACCCTTAGGGTTTACACCCAAGGAAGACTATCAAAATTAACTTTCCATTATATTTAAAGACTGATCGACCAAGTGGCAAAAGAGAAAGGAGAACTCAGAAAAAGGAAATCAGCTGAAGAGCACAACAGAGATCCATTAATCCAGAAGAGAGATGTACGGGTATGTGAGAAACAATAGGACAAAACCTTGGACAATGTCATCTAGAAAAAGACTCTACCAATTTAGAAGTCTATAAGAAACATTATAGCTAAGGTAAAGAAAATGTTGGATTCTCTTAAAGAAAAATTCCCAACTGCATTAAAGATAGTGGAGGAATGAATTGAATAAATATTAGGAAGAGGAAAAGACAAAAGGAGGAAGAAAGAACTTGAACATAAAGGCAAAGTTGCTTTAGTGTCTGAGTGCTCAAACACCAACTCCACAGATGATGAAGGTTGCAATGTGTGCTAGTATGAACATCCTAAGGGATGTTGTCCAGTCATGGCATATTTGTAAGAAATGGGGGCATATGCACTCAATCCCAAATTTGTTCAAAAATAATTATGCAAATGGTTACCTTATCCTTAAGGTAATTACCGACAAAACCTTCAACCAATGTACTATCCTAGTGGAGCTTGACCACAGCCATAAGAATAATACCATCAACAGTGGTAATAGCCTCAATCATGAGCTATGCCACCACCTCACCAACAATATCCATACCAACAGCAACTAAATTCATGTGGATATTTTATCCAACATCCAATATCGCCTAATCATGTAGCTATTCGGGCTCCACAATACTATTAAGAAAAATAGCATAGATCAATGCCACCAAGGACTGATTCCAACTCATATGTGCATCCACCAACAACTGGACCTTCTACTCAACACTTGAATCCTATGTTACCAGTGCCACCTCCTGATATGCAAGGGGACTTGCCATCACAACCCCAACCAAAGAGTGCTACAAGGGTAGTCAATATGCATGAGAGGAGGGTTACTTATGAGTCTCAACCCAAGAAATGACCGTTCTTCAAAACAAGTCTAGAAAAGACTCAGTGGATGGGGAACATGTCTAATTCCACCCCATCCATATCAAGTCCTTCTCAATGTAGTAAGATTTTGACTTTATCAAGTTCAAATCTCACAAGTGTCATGCTCACACAAATTGTAACTCATTAGATCAAGGTAGGGACTCTTTCATAAAAAAGAACTAATCCAAGATAATGTGATTACTACTATTAGTGGCTAGTCTTATCCTACCAATTTTCTAATCATTCACATGGGGAGAAACAAGGGAGAATTTCCAATTATCATGGGAAGAGCTTGGCTTAGCACCATGGATGTTAAGCTTTAAATTCATGATTTGTCCTTGGAAACTTCCAAGGAAGATAAAGCAAGAATCATACATAAATGAAGGATTCCATGTATTGCATACAGTGATCATAAGTGCAATCGCGGGTAATGAATTTTGACCATTAAATGAAATGAGACTAAGGCATCCAATTAATGCATAGAAACAAGATGTGTGAAAAATTCTCTATATGTAGCAACCACCCAATAATAGGGCACCTAGTGGCTGATTACTAGTGAAGAAACCCATCTAATAAGTACATGGAACCATAAGAACATATCATCAGTACCTATGTTGCAAAAATAGATAAATTGAAATAACTAAGGAAAAGACATTCTTACCCTCAGAACAATCAGGAGGAAGAAATGGACTGGGGACACTTAGAGATCCTAGACATAATGGAACTGGAACCATTGGAATTAAAGGCCATACCAATAATGTTAGAATATGCATTTCTGAACAACAAGAAGCCAATGATTATCAACACTAACCTAGACAAAGAGCAACAAAGAAAACTATTAGAAGTGCTCAATAGATGGCCTACCACATTCGCATGGTCTTATGATGAGATCACAGGAATTGATCCATGAATTTGTCAACACTGAATCTACACCAATGTCATAGTCAAACCAAAACACTAACCTCAACAAAGGCTTAATCTTAAATTTGAGGAAGTAGTCAAGAAAGAATTGGAAAAGTTGTTAAAGGTAGAATTCATTTATCCAATTGCATATAGTGAATGTTAAGTCCTTTGGTGATAATTCCAAAGAAGGAAGGAAAGTGGCACATCTACATTAACTTTTGGCTATTGAATCTAGCCACATTTAAGGATCATTTTCCATTGCCATTTTTTGATCAGGTCCTCAAAACAATTTCAGGACATTAGTATTAGAGTTTTCTAGATGGGTACAGTGGATACAATCAAATCTACATTACACTTGAAGACTAGGAGAAAACCACATTCAATAATCCATGGGAAACATTTGCTTACAAAAAGATGTCTTTCGGTCTATGTAATGCACCAAAAACATTCCAAAGATTGGTTTTAAGCATCTTCCAAAAGTAGATAGGTAATGATGTTAAATTTTTCATGTATGATTTTTCCACAGATGGGCTAGACTTTAAATAAGCATTGGACTGGCTAGAGAAGGCACTTAAATGATGTGTTGAAACCAATCTAAAGTTCAACTAGTAGAAGAGCCATCTTATGGTCTAGGAAGGCATAGTGCTAAGACACAAAATCTCCTAGAAATGTATAGAGGTTAATCCCAAAAAAATCAAAGTCATCCAAAACATCACTCAATGGCCAATGATGGTAAAAGATGTAAGATCCTTTTTGGGCCATATGAGATACTATAGAAGATTTATTGAAAACTTTTCAAAAATAGCCAAACCACTTGTAGAACTCACAAAGAAGGATGCACCTTTTGAGTGGATTAAGTTATGTGAAAAGGCATTTGAGGCTTTGAATTAGAACTTAGTTGAGACACCAATCCTCCAAGCTCCAGATTAGTCAAGGTCTTTTCATATCATGACTAATGCCTCAACTATGCACTTGATGCAGTACTAACACAACTTGATGATCAAAAAAGACCATACTACATACATTGTGCTAGCAAGAGAATCACTAGAGCATAATTAAACTACACCACAATCGAAAATGAGTTGATCGTCGTGGTTCATTTGCTTAAAAAATTTAGACATTATGTGTTTGTTTACCAAATCTATGTCCACACCGATCATAGTGCCATCTGATTTTTAATGAACAAGTTAATAGATAGTCCTAGAGTGATAAGATGACTTGTGATTCTTCAAGAGTTTGACATAACAATGATTAATAAAAAAGAGATAGAAAATGTGGTATCTAATCAATTATCAAGGTTGAAATGGGATGCAAATAATCAAGTAGAACCTTTATCAGACAAATATCCCAATGAGTACCTATTTACTAGAACAATAAATTTTATAAATTTAACAAAATAGCCATGGACTACAAAGTACCTGACTTATCCCACAACCCAAGAGCTTCCTTCTAAATGAAGTAGAAAACAATGTGAACAATCCTTAGCATAGCTAAATAATACATGGCAATACATGGGAACCTATACAAGATTTGTGTAAATGGGCTCGTTAGATGGTGTGTGCCCAATCGTGACCATCAAAGAGTGTTATAGTACGTTCATGAAGGTCCATGTGGTGGCCACTATGTAGGGCACAAAATGACTCTTAAACTACTAATGATAGGCTACTTTTGGCCTACTCTATTCAGAGATGCCCATACTTTGATACAATCTTATGAACATTGCCAAAGAGATGGAAGAATTACAACCAAATATGAAGGGCCACAACATTCGATATCGCTGCTAGAGCCTTTTGATATTTGGGGAATTGATTTTATAGTGTCCATTCAATCGATGTCAAACAAAAAAGCATACATTATTGTGATTGTGGATTATTACATAAAGTAGGCAAAGGCAGCAGTAGTGAAAGACTGTTCAACAAAAATATTTACCAAGTTTTTTCAACAACATGTGGTGAACCGATTTAGAGTACCTAGAATGCTAATATCAAATAATGGAACCCAGTTCACTAATGCTACCTTTAAGAAACTCATGCAGCAACTTGGGGTTAACCATAAATTAAAACCATATCATCCCCAAGCAAATGGTCAAGTTGAAATCACTAACCATGAAATTACTATAATACCTACTAGGACAACTAGTAGGTTTAGATAAAGATTGGAGTACAAAATTAAACAATCCTCTATGGGCCTATAAGACATCCCAGAAACTACCTATAGGGTACACCCCATATGAGTTAGTCTATGACAAGTTCTCAATGCTTCCAATCTAGGCAAAACTTCACACTTTAGCTACTACTAGTGAACTCGACCTTGATTTGAGTTTAGCACAAAAGGAACGTCTAATGAATTTGAATCTTTTAGATGAAAATCAACAAGTAGCACTTATGGGCAGTGAACTTAGGCATGATTTGCAGATAAGAAATGTAACTATATAGCTAGGTGACAAAGTCCTTTATTATAATCCTAGTCATTTACCCCAAAAGTCTAAATTTGAGACACTTTGGGAGAGACCATACATTATGCATGCCACTTATCCATCTAGTGCCTTACAAATTCACCACCCATCTAGCCCACATATTCTTATCCTCATTAATATCCAACAAGTCAAACCATACTACAAATATTCAAAAGAGTCTACCCAACCTACCCACCAGTCTTCTACTTGTTCTATCTTTACCTAAATTCAGTAATAGCCATGGGTGTGTCAATCTAGAGTCGTAGGTACCTTCTAAACCTTACTAAATTTTTCATTTTCTTTTCATTTTTCACATTCTTTGACATTTTTAGATTCTTTTATACTTTTCCATTTCTTCATTTTTCAATTCTTTGACATTTTTCATTCTTTTAATATTTTTCATTCTTTACACATTTTCATACTTTTTACTATCTTTTCCATTTCTTTTATACTTTGTTTTCAAACCATTTTTAAATAATTTTGATTGTTAACAAGACACATTAAATACATGCAAGATGTAGTCCAATAAGGTGAAGATCTCTCTATGTTATCAAGTCATAAAAGACTGATTATTTGCATACCGAACCCACATCATCCATCCATCCATCCCATTAATAAGAGGTTTTTACCATGGCCATAATGATATTCTTTTCCATCATGCAACTAAGAATAAACTTGTGATCATTATTCCTAGATAGAAAAATGAAGCACCAAGAGGAAATGTAAAAGATGTGACATCAAGAGGATTTGTGGATTCTTTTTGGATTATTATTGTGAGTTCTATTATGTTAATAAGGTTGTATTATATCCTTGTAGATTTAACAAAAAATGGGAGTAAAAGTTAAATAAGCACTACCTTCAAAGGTTGACATAGCTAAAAAATAAAAGAGCACAAAATAAATTTTTGGGGGTCCCATTGGAAAAACATGTTACCCATGCTTGAAGGTAGGCAACTTCTCAAAAATGGAAACATAAAAATAAACTACCGTGAAAAAAACTCCTCCTTTGGACAATATGCCAAGTGACAATACCCCTTGTAACATTGATAGTCTTACAATTGTAAGTCCAAGAGATGAAACGATGTGATGTCACTGGAATGTGGTCTAGACTTGGTTTGAATCTTGGATAGAAAGGCTAATGATTACTTTAGCCACTAATGAAACAAAAGAATTCATTATGCCTATGGTAAGACACCTCATGTCCCAATTTCTACAATCCCTTCTAGGTCCATCTCATCTCACTATTTGAATAATCATAACTTATGATTTTGTATAACAATGTTATTTTTCCAAATTGGTGGTACTAACATGTGTGTTTTGCTAAATAGGTATGTCTTACATTCAACTCCTTAAGTGCCTAATGACACTTCTTGGCATGGTTATACAAGGGAATTAAGGGCTATAGCTTGCTTTGGGGAGGATCCACTTGTATAACTATTGTATCTTATACTAGCCAAGCAATTCCACCTCATATTGAACCTTCCAAATATCAATAAACACTTCCCATATCACTTACACTCTCCATTTTACAAATATGAATTCATTACCCTTCTTACCAAACTTATGAACTTTCGTAGCCCAGGAGTCCCTCTCTATGAACTTCCAATGATAAATTTTTGATAAAAATGATCATATTTTCATCATCCAAACTCTCTAAGCTACCTTAAACCCTTCCAAACTTCGAAAGTAATTAATTTTTTCCATTCAATTCTCACAAGAAATGCATTTTCTTGAGCTCTAATATTGGGTCACTGATATCAGGTCTTCACTAATATTAGATCCCCGATATTGAGTCTATATATAAATAGGGACTTAGAAAATTTTTTCATCATTTTTCATTTGCAACAAGGGAAATATTTTGAATTTTCTTTTCCAATCTGAGCTCTAACATCCTAGTTGATCAATATTGCTCCAATTTTCATGCTTTTTAAACCTATTTGATCATGGAGTGCTCAACTTAGTCATGGGGGGTGCTAGTGAGAAAAATATAAATGAATTTTTCAAAAGGTTCTAATGCCCAGAAGGTACTTTAAGGGTAAGTATGAAGAGATAATTGGAATTTTTACAGAATAATCAAACATACTAAAGCTAAAAAACTTAATTAATCATCTTAAGGGCTAATAACCATCATACATAGGGAAAAAATTAGCAATTGTGAAAGTTTATCAAGAGATTAACACTTATGGGGTAACTTTTTGAAAATTTTTCTAACCCTACAATCTTGGTAACTAAGCACTTAATGAAACTAAGGGTATGAGTAAGGTATGAAACCGTTAAGAATACATGGAAAAACCTTAGTACTTCTAATTCCCTAATGATTGCAGATGGCCTCGAGAAGAGGAGGAGCACAAGGAGAACCTACACAAGGAGTGAGCAAATGACCAAGAGGCTAAGGTAAAGGTTGAAATGAAGGTTAAAAACCAGAATGCAAGGAGCAAGAAGCCCAATCATTTAGCATTCATCAAAAAAATCCTACCACTAGACAATTGATCCAAGAATAGGCAAATCAACCACAAGTCGAAGGACAACACCTCATGTTGTCACAAAATTACCTCCAAGAAATTCAACAAAAATCCATCTTGACCATGGTGATCATGGAAATGAACATTGATCCCTTCATGGAATTTGTTCCTGAAGTGGTACGAACACAACTCCAAGTGTCACCACTATGGCCCATAGTCTCACAAAGTGATAAATGGTATCTTGGAGAAACTTACCAACTTTGGCACAACAAGGAAGAGGGTACTACTGTCAACATTGGAGGAGTCTCAGTGTCATTCTCAATCAAGGTAATTGCAAAAGCTCTAAACATACCCAACGAATGGGCACATATAGCACATCTGTCTATCCAATTTGATCCTACAACCAGAAAGCTATAGATGAAATGGGATTATTGACGAGTGGCAACGTACCCCTACACCCAACCATACAAACCACAAGCATTCACACACGATCTGGTCAAATTCCACAAACTTTGTAGTTTCTGATGCACTAATCTTCTAGGAACTAAATCTTACCTTAAGGTCAATCGTTCTCTTCCCAATTACACTTGTGATTTACATTGGTATAGTTACGTGTAATTAAGGCATATGATTTTTATCATTTTGTATTTTATGGGTTTGGTATTTAAAGAGAAATAAAGTAATTGGATTAACCAATTTAATGTAACTAATTAACTAGTATCTAACTAGTCCTAACATAAGCATCTAGTCCCACTTTCTACATACATCCTGAACCCACGTATCCAGTACTAGGTTACCAAGTGCTTCACTACTAAGCGTACCAAACAATAATGCTACTGGGATTACCAAGCAAATACGTGCTATGCTCGAAGCAGTCGTACTTATGTGTTTAATCTATCTTGCTTAATTTCTTCATTAACTTAATTACTGTAAAATATTTAATAAATAATTAAAAAAATTAAATGCATAAATAGAATATTTAATCTATCCAAAGTGCTACAAGGTTTATCAGAAAGCTCATCTTTATTGCTACACACACTATTGTGCCCAAGTATAACAATGCTTAAATAAAGATTTGTACACTTAATGACTCCTACCATGGGCACTCAAAAGAAAAATTCTAACTTTCAAATGAATAAATTGCAAGAGCTTCACTACTACTAAAATATTTAGTTCCATAAATGTAGTTGGTGGATGCGTATTTATAGCAAAATATAGACACTACGTCGATAGGGCCTCATCGACGCATGATACGATGCATCAACAAGACCTAGTTTACAAGGCTACATTGACAGGGCCTCATCGATGTATGATATGAGGCATCGACAAGGCCCAATCAACAAGGCTGCATCAATGAGGCCTCGTTGATATAGCCAATAGAACTATGACTCATCATATCCCCATGACTAAATGAAAACTCATCCTCAAGTTCTTTACAAAATTGGGAAGGTATGGAATTATTGACTGACCTTTACAAATAAAATAAATTGACTTCACAAAAAATGAAATGCCTAGGTGTATGAATCAACACATTAAAAATAGTGATGTTTAGGACACAAAATTGAACACCATGACATGACTCTTCAAAATTGGATCGCATGTTCCTTGGTGTCGTGAAGTCTAGTGGAGAAGATAAAACAGTCATAGGTGGTGGTGGCTTCTGAGGTTTTGAGGGACCTTACCAACTTCACACATGTGCGATAATTGAGGTGGCTATGGCTATCCTACTACTACTGCAACTTCTGATGGTAGGCAAAAAGCATCCAACAGTACTTTCATTTTCTCCTCCTTACTTCTAGGATCATGCATCATCCATACAACTACGTCAATGTGGGTTAGAACAAGCACATCCTAGGGACATGAAATTATTGAAAACAGCTCTTTTACATTGATGAACTATGCAACGAATTGTTTGTGTTCAATGTCGAATGCTCTGACTGTATCCTTCAACGCCTGGTAATCATTCATTCTTTTGGCTAGGTTCTCAGCAGTTGATTGTTGATCTGTGAATCGTGGTCTAAGAACTTTGAGTTTAGTGTTTGTAGTCTCAAGATTCTACTTGGTGTCTTTATGGTGCTTGAACTCCACCTCATATAAAAAATATGAGGTACCCACTTGTTTCTCTAATTCTAATCGCAACTATCCAACAGTCAACATAGGTTTGCATATTGGAGATTGGCCAACTCCATGTACTTTTTCATTTCTTCTATCTACAACTCATTTAAGTGGATCTTTGCTTTATTATAGGCATCAATCCCATTAATGATGGGGTGCCAAATTTCTTTTCCTTGTTGGAGTTGCTGGAGAGCTTTATTTATTTTCACCTTCACCATTTGGATGTCCTTCTTCTTGACTTCCTTCTGCAAGCCAACCTGGTCTCTATAGTGATCTTTAACTTTTTCAAACTTTAAGGTTTCATTCTTCCAGGTGGCAATTTCGATAGTAGCCTTCTGGCATAAGGCATAAACTTCTTTCATTAATAGATTTTGATTCTCTATGGCCAATTGCCTTAACTCAATGTTCACCCTGGCAAGCTGCTCTTACTATTGATGAATAAATTCTTGCATTTGTTCATTTTGGACATCAACATTGTGTAGGCGATGATTTTGTGCAATCAGAGTTTCATTCTTCTGATGCATATGAGTTAAGTCCTTCTGAATTGAATATGCCTTTGCTTCTGCTATGGACTAGTTGAAGATAGTTGTTACTACCTCCTCCTCAGCCTTTCGAAATCATTCTTGAAGCTATTAGAAAGCTTCATCTCTGGTTGTTGTTGCACTGAGGATTGTAGGATCAACAAGGCAAGCACATAATTTGGCAACCTTCCCAATTAAGCGTTGATTTTGTGCTTGAGCTATTTGGAGTTATCCCTCCAAAATGATGCACTTGCCCCTTGCATCTAGTAGCTCTAACTGGGTTGCAATGATGTTTTTCAAAAGATCAAAGATATCCAAAATCAATTGTCGGGTCCCTACCAGTCAATCCAACAATTCTTTATGTTGGGTTGCATTCAACTTTTGCTAACTATGCTTGTGGATGTTTGCACATCTCGAAGTACAGATACGTTTGGTATAGATGCTGCAAGTGCATTGAGTGCTTCAGCTACATGGTCAACAACAACTTCAGTCGTTGTCTCCTACCCTTGGTGCTACATCACCAAGACAGTTGCCCCTTCACCTTCCTCTAATTGCACTAAGAAGGTGGCAGCATTCCCAGAGATTTCTAAGAATAAATGGTATTGTGATAAAGACAATGTCACCTCTTAAGCATTAGGATCCAACCTCACAGGAAATTGCATTTGTTGGGTAAAGAATATTGGCCCACCCCTCTCCATTTATCTAATTGTTTGAGCCATCTCATTAAGGTGACTCATTACTAGTTGGTACATAGATGGATCCATACCACTCATCCCTACATGCTACTCTTGCTCACTCAAAAGCTGCTCTCGAATTTTACGTAGGTGCTCAATGGTTGCATGGGCCTTTGATGTTGTTTCTTGAGTAGGTGGTGGTGGCAACAACTGCTCCTCTTCTTGAGTTTTTGTTGGCATCTTTTCTTTCATAATCTCAAACCATGCGGCTAAAGGAGCATGCTTGATTATGTTATTTGAATAGTAGATAATTTCTGCCCTTTTACAAATTTTTTGGATGAGGCACGGAAAGGGCAAGGTTTTCCTTCCACATTCTTTTTCTTTGAAACGCTTCTCAATTTCCAAGTAGATGAGTTATGGAAGGTTCACAAGAAATTTTTTGCTTAGAGCAGTGCATGCTTGAGTGGAGAATGTGATCACCTTACTAGGTCTCACTATTGGATTAAGGTGATAGGTTGCAATTTTTAAATAGATATGCTTCGCCAACGTGAGTGTGTTGTACTCCTTACGATCAACCCCATAGAACCATTAAGTCCACTCCTTCTTAGCCTCAGGATCACCTTTCATTAATAGCTCTACCAACTGTGTCCCAATGTTAGACAACCCTAGTGCCTACACGATAGCTTTGGCCAAGTAGGATACTTGAATATCCTTAATCTTGACTATGGACCCTAGCCTTCAATTATTCTAGAAGAGATATGTCTCTCCCATGTACCATTCTCCATCGGATGTGATGATTGGCCACATGGGAGAGGTTTGCAGTTATGTTTTAACTTCTAATAGAGCTTTGTCTAGGAATGGTTCGAAGTTTATTTCTTGAAGAACCAATCATTGAATCTCTCAAGACTTAATGATGTCAATAAAAGCTTGAGTCAAAGTGACTTCAAGCCTTAGGACACGTCCAGGCACTTCTCCTCACTATGATTGCTCAGTGGACACTTCTTCTTTTGGAATCTATCAAACAAATTCTACTTCAGTCTTCTTACAAAGAGGTTCCATTACATGGGTTGCCTCCGATGGTTCTTGGGCTTGTTCTTGTTGGCCCCTTCCAACTTTGGGCCACTTCTCGCTTGGTTGAGGGGGTTCTCCTTCCTATAGGGGTTTTGATTTTGGTTCCATCTGTAATCACAATGAGACCATGGGTTAGCAATTGTTGTGTAACTTAAAGCAATTGATACCTTTATCTCTTAAGGATAGTTACACTTGCCTAAGTTGTGATTATGGCTAATTTAATTACTCCAATTATTATTTATTTATGTGTTATTATTAATAAATCATCTTGAAGGTTATTGAAAGTGTTAACTCTCGAAAAAAAATGATTTTTGTATATTGTTGAGTTTATTAATCCTTTAGGGGAGTTAGACATATTTTCAAAAAATTTCATTGAAAACCTTAAGGTTTGCAGCCCCCACAATAAAGATCTTACCTCTAGTAAGTGCAGGGTCAAAGAACAGAGTGATTTGGACAAATAGTTAAGAAGTTAAGGGCTCTAGAAGGTTTTGGGCTTTGAAAAATTACAAAAACTCCCTGTGTGTTATGAGGCAAATGACAAAAAGTTCTAAGTGCACAATGGTATATATAGTATTTTTGTGATGTGTCAACGAGGCCTCATCAATGTGGTTGGCTGCATTGATGAGGCATTGTCAATGTAGTTGTTGACCACCATAGATGATCGTTGACTTTGGTCAAACTTGCAAAATACAAAGAGTTTTTGAATGAAATTGTGGTCAAATGAAAGCTCAAAAGGCCAAGAATAGTATAAAAACATGGGAAAAGGGTGTTGAAGGTCATAAATTTAAAAAAATGGAGAAAAAATATTTGAGGAATGAATGAAACAAAAGGTTAAGAAATAGTGAGTGGAATACATAATGGAATATGCAAAAGATAAGATTGTAACAATGTCAAAGGTAAGGAACCTTAACTAACCAAACAAAAAGCTATGCAAGTGGGTCCTCCCCAGAGTAGGCTCATGCCCTTGTTGCCATTGCATAACCTCAACTAAGGAGTCTGTGGGTCCCACAGTCAATTAATGATCATGAAAAGTTAAGGACCAACCAAAAAGAATCTATTTAAGAATTCAAACACATCAGACCAAGACACAGAGGATAACATAGAACCCAATAGTGAGGTGAGTTATGGCAGCATGGATGGATGACAGAGAAGGTGGAATGGAATTCCAAATTGAGGTCATAAGAAGTTCCTTATAGAATTTGTGTTTAAAATGACCTAAGAAGATCCATCCTTAGTCCAGACCAAAACCAGCCACTTTCAGTGACTTTGCATTGCCACTCTAAGACTTATCCACCCACACAAGACACAAGAGTGCTTCCATAAAACAACCACCATTCCATAAGGAGAAAAAAAGAGAGAACTAGAAAGTGAAAGAGGGCCTTAGTTAGAGGGGACCTTTAGGCATAAGTGCATATTTTTCTAGTCCCATAACTAGTGCTTGTAGCCTATTTATTTGTCCAAGGGGTGTGCTTTGAATTCCCATTTTTTTCTTGAAATGGAAACCACACCATGCAGGGATTTTATTTGACTTCCTATTAGTCGTTGGAATGGAACGGTAAGAAGTTCGTGAAAAACAATCAAGCACTCAAGCAAGTAAAATAGTACAAAGAGTATTAAGTTCCCTTGAAGTCACACCCTTTACAAACCTTTGAATCCTTCCTAATTTTGGAACTACTAAGGTCACCAATTAATTAAAAGTTTCTTTAATGGAAGGTACCTCAAATTCCCAGAACAAGGAAAACCATAGAGTTTATCGAATGGGTGGATGACATGGACTCACGACCTATTCCATGAAAAATAAACCATGTCAAAGTCATCAGGCATCAAAATTCAAAAATGAAAACCAAACATTAACAATTACAACATTAAGCACAAGCCATCATTAGTAAATAGCAACAATGACACCGTGTCCTATGGCAATAAAGCATTTTTATTAGCAAAAATGAGGAAATATCATACTTGAACAAGACAAAACAAAGTAAAATAAAAATATAAAGTATATAAGAGAATGTAAAATAATCAAGAAAGATCCAAAGGTACTAAAGATGGTGTAAATTTAGAAAAATCTAAAAATCAAAACTTTGTAAAATCAAAAATATGGAAAAAAAAACTGAGAAGCCATATGGATTGTTAGCATGGATAGCCATCTCCCCCACAATTGAGTTGGAAGGAGGAGATCTAAAAAATGGAACGTGGTTGTCCATCTGTCAAAGTGGTAGTTGTACTGGCCTATCTTGGTTCAAGAAAAGGTTTTACTTGTTGGATGTTGACCAATTGCTTTTTATTTAGGCATTCAGGCTTGTAGATCAACATGGCCCTAGAGGGAAAGATTTGATCAATTATATAAGATCCCTCCCACAATTTTTGGAATTTTACCTTCTGAGGTACATGTGCGGGGTTCCAATAAAGAACCTTATCTTCTAGTTGAAGCTGTACTATCCTGATTCTGATGTTGCTTGCTAAATGCCTTGTGCACCTTATTCAAAGATAGGGCCACTAATCAATTTTCATCTAGCACATTCAAGTTGATCAATCTTTCTTTCTATGTTAGACTTAGGTCAAGATTCAGATCACAGGCTGTTGAGAGTGTACGAAGCTCGAATTGAATTAGGAGCATTCAAAGTTTTTTGTACACTAACTTGTAAGGAGAGTAGCCAATAGGAAGTTCTCATGTTGAATGATAAGCCCAGAGGGCATCATTAAGTTTTGTTCTCCAATCTTTCCTATATTTGCTAATAGTTCATGTTAGTATTTTTGTGATCCCCCAATTAGTTACCTCTACTTAACCATTGGCTTAGGGGTGGTCAGGTGTTGTTAATTTATGTTCAACCCCCAAGCGTTGCATTAACTTTCCAAAAGTCATACCTGTGAAATGAGTTCCATTGTCACAAATTAGTGAACATAGCATCCCAAACCTATTTACAATTTTTTTTGTATAAATCTAGTAGTAGTGGATGATGTATAATCAGTAACAGCTACTGCTTCTGCCCATTTTGTGTAGTAGTCAACTACTATGATAATATATGCTTTTCTGTTGGACATTGGTGTGATGGGATCCATGAAATAAATTCCCCATATGTTAAAAGGTTCCAATGGTTGAATCCACTATTGAGGACCTTTCATGCAAGTGGTCATCCCCCCATCTCGTTGACAACATTCACAAGATTTGACAAACTAGTGGGCATCACTGAAGATTGTAGGCCAATAGTATCTTACCATTAGGATTTTTATGGTTGTGCATCTCCCTACATAATGGCCTCCACAAGGTCCTTCATGAGCATCCTGGAGAACAAGTAGTTGATCTTCATCAAGGACATACCAACGAATCAGGCCATCTACACACAACTTGTAGAGGTGTCCATTGATTTCCATAAAGTATTTAGCCCATTGAAGAAATTTTTGCATCTTTCTAAAGTCAAGATTTTGTGGCATCTCCTGAGTGAGAAGATAGGTGAGGATGCCATTTTACCATGTTGTTTCTATAGGCATTTGTTCATTTATTACTCTTGTAAAGAGGAGTTTGTCTAAAAACTAATCAGAGAGTAGGCTCTCCTCCTCTTTATTATCCCATCTTAAGTGAGAGAGGTGGTCAGTGACCATATTCTTTATCCCTTTTCAATCTACCATTGTGAAATTGAATTCCTATAACATCATGAGCCATCGTATGACACGAGGGCTCACCATTGGCTTATTCATGAGGAAGCGGATTGCATTGTGATCTATGTGCATAAATACTTTGTAGTCAAGCACATAGTTCCTGAACTTTTCCAAAGCATACACCATAGCCATTAGTTCTTTTTCCATAGTGGTGTAATTTAATTATGATCCCATAATGCTTCAACTCATGCAATGGATGTAGTATGGGTGTTTCTTATCATCCATCTGCATGAGCATTGCTCCCAAGGCATAGTTAATTGCATCTGTCATGATGTGGAAAGGTCTGGACCAGTCTAGTGCTTGTAGGATTGGTATTTCTATGAGTTTCACCTTTAATTTTTGGAATGCATGTTCACATTCCTTGGTCCAGATGAAAGGTGCATCTTTCTTTGTAACCTCTACCAATGGTTTTGCAATCTTAGAGAAATTCTCTATGAATCACCGGTAGTAGCAAGTGTGTCCAAGAAATGACCAAACATCTTTAACCATCTTTAGTTAGCATGTTATTCCTTAGATGACCCTCATCTTTTCTAGGTCTACCTTAGTACCTTTTCATGAAATTTGGTGCCTTAGCAAAATGCCTTCTTAGACCATGAGATGGCTCTTTTGCTAGTTGAGCTACAAGTTTATTTCAACACATCTCTTCAATACTTGCTCAAGGCAGTCCAAGGCTTGCTCAAACATAGCTCCATAGGTGGAAAAGTCATCCATGAAGACTTCCACACCACTACCAATATGCTATTGGAAGATACTAAGGACTAGGCATTGAAATGTTGCAGGGGCATTGCACAAACCGAATGGCATCTTACAATATGCAAAAGTCCCCCAAGGAATTGTGAATGTTGTCTTGGCATGATCTTTTGGTGCAATCTGGATTTTCTTATAGCCACTATAACCATCCAAGAAGCTATAATAACAATGCCCAGATATGGTGTCCAACAGTTGATCCACAAATGGAAATGGAAAATGATCTTTAAATGTTGTTGCATTCAATAGCCTAAAGTCAATGCAAACCCACCATTTGCCACCTTTTTTTGACACAATTACAAGTGGGCTAACCCACTCACTATCTACAATGGGATAGATGAACCCTGCCTTGAGGAGTTGTTCAATTTTCTTGTTGATGATCTGCTTCAATTTGGGATTCAGTTGCCTCTGTGGCTGCCTTCTAGGCTTCATGGCTAGGTCGGTGTAAATGCGATGCTAGCATATCCTCAGATCGATTCTTGTTAACTCAAGATATGACCAAGCAAAGGCTATTGGCCATTTTTTAACTACCTTTAAAAACTTTTCTTTTTGTTCAGAAGCAATTTTAGCATTAATTATGACCAATTTACGATTGTTTAAAAATGCATATTTCATGCCAGTCAATAAATTTTTTAGCTTGAGGGGCTCCTGCTTGAAGTTATTAGGGATTTCCAACTCCCCCCAACAGGTATCATCATCTTCATTAGAGAGTTGGGGATGAACTTGTTCAAGTTTATTCATGCCTTTAATATAATCACATGTTAGGCTCTCAGCTGGTTCCATGCATAATGTGTTGCTATCTAAGTTAGCTATTAGCCACTGGGTGCCCTCCTATTTTGTGGCTGCTAGGTACAAACACTTTTGAGTATTGATTTCTTGTGCACACTAATTACATGCTTTAATGTATGTACTTTTGATGGACCAAATCTTTTGCATGCAATTGTAATCATTATTACTATGTTGGATATTTCCCAAGAGAGATTCCTTATGCCCATATGTGCATCGACCATGCTTAACTAAGTTATTCTCATAATGATGGGGAAGTCACTTTTGCAGTTTTCAAATTTAATTACTAGAAAATTAGTAGGATAGGACCACCCAAAAACTATGGCCACAATGTCCTCTACTAATTCTATGGGGATAGTAATTGATTGATCTGCCAATTCTAGATGAATGTTGCTCTTCTTAAGAGGTGGTAGGTTCCAGGCCTTGTACATGTCATGGAAGATGAGATTAACTCCAAAACCAAAGTCAAGAAGAGCCTTGCATGGCTTATGTTTAGCAATCTACAGGTAAATGAGTGGACTTCCTAGGTTAGATCTTTTTGTGGGAAGATTTCCATCCTTGATCTAGTTGAAAATAGCATGAGCTAGCATTACAATGCGAATCTAAGGTAGCACCGAGTTTGAAGAGCACTTGAAGGTATTTGACACACATGATGAAGGTATTGGAGATGCAAGATGATCAAGCACACTAGGTTATGAGGGTTGGAGAGGACTATTGGGTTAGAAGAAGGGTCTTTTTTTGGATCGATTATCTGAACCACTTGGTTGGAAAGTTTGTTGTGAATGTGTAGCCCTCGTAGCATTTCATTGTTGTGGCTGTGGAGGAATCTCACCCTACGGATGGAGTAGGAAGTAGCTAAGTTAAAGGTAGAGGTGTGTGTGCAAATGGATGTGGAGGATGATATGGATATGGGTGCTTCCCTTGAGCAAATGGTGAATGTGTTCAGTGATACTTCAAAGGGTAATAGTGATGTTGAGATGAGGTATGACTTGCAGAACTTCTTAGGGAGACGGGTTGCTAAACATAGTACCCATATGGATTTGGTTACCTATAAGGGTACTACTACCTTGGTGGTGGCATTTCCCACGATTATGGTTGGTACCATTGTTAATATTATTCATAAGGTTTTGGTGAAGCTCCACTTGGGTAGTAAGCTTGTCGTTGGTGGTGGAACTACCTTGGATTGCCTTGAGGATAAGGCAATCATCTAGCTGCTTGCCTACGTGCTAGTCAAGGATTCAATGTGTACATCCCAAAATTTTGTAAGTGTGACACCACAAGGCAACAACCTTTTGGATGTTCGTATTGACAAATTTCAAAATTAGTTTCATCATTAGAGTCAATCTCCACAACTTCCTCTATGGCTGCAGCTTTGCCCTTACCTCTTTAGTAGGCATGTTCAACTTCTTTTCACCTCCTGTGGTTATGATCACTATTTTTCTCTTTGGATTCTTCAATGATCTTCATAGAAATTTAAAATGTTTTATCCAATGAGTCCCATAATTTATCAACCTTTGCTGAAATATCAAAAATAGATTTTTGGATGGGCAAGGTTTTCCTATTCACCACTTCATCAAGTGGTGACTCCTCCTCGTCACAAAATCAGACTTCCAGTTTCTTGATGGAAGGATCCCTATTATACTCTTTTGCACTTTTCCTTTTTCATAGCTCACTTTCTTCTTTTGCTACTTGCTCAATTAGCCTTTGGATTTGATGAGCTCTTAGTTTAGACAATATTTCTTGGGCATACACCCCAAGGGTTCTTCTAGTTTCTACCCTAAGCCCATCTATAATGTGGAAAATTTATTCCCTCTAAGAATAGCCATGGCTAGGGCAATAGTGTAAGAGTGAATAGTATCTACCCATGGTAGCATCCAAGGATTCATATGTTCCCTGTTTCTAGCCTTGGATTTGCCTTCTCAAATTAGACACTCTGGAGTACATATAGTATTTATCATTAAACATCTCTAACATGGTAATTCATCTACAAACGGATTTTGGTTCAAAGGACCAGTACTAGCTTTCAACTTCCTTGATGAGTGTCCTAGGGAAGAGCTTGAGTTTCTACCATTTATTTTCTATGTTTTATAAGGCATAGGCATCATGGAAATCCTATAGTTTTGTTTGTGGATCAAAGTTGTATCCCCCTTCAAATCCTCGGATATTATTCATGTCTAAGTGCTTGATCCTACTATCTTTCATATTCCTGGTTGGAATTTTAACTACCTTTGCAATGTTGAACATACTTTGAGTTGCCAACAAAGGTTCATCATCATCACTATGTCAATGATGCCAATGATGGTTTCGACCACCCCTTCGATTCTGGTGGCCTTCATAGTCATTGTTGTCTCATTGATCACCTTCATCGCAATTCTTTAGACGACAACTTCTATGAGAACTGACAGATGAAGAGGAATGTTTGGAATCAGATGAAGAAGATGGAGAGGAAGATGGACCACCACCACCACTACGATGTCTGACACCACTTTTTCGCTCATTATGACCACCATCCTTAGATCACTTGCCATTATGATGCTTGCCCAAGTCCCTACCTTGACTATCACTTTTTCCTAAACCTATTTTATGAATCGTGGATTGCAAGTTTAGGGTTGCATCCTCATCATTAATAACAAGGGATGGAGAATCTTCACGTTGAGAACCTTCAAAGTGAGGATCCTCATTGTCATCTTGATCTAGTAGGAACAAGGAATTAGTAAAATGTTTTTCCTTCATAGCCTCATGGAGCTTCTCTTGATGTCGATCTCACTTATGTTGTATTTCAGTGGGATAGTAGTTCTTAGTGTCATAACCATTCACAATGTATTCTTCGTGAAGATCTACAATGTGCAACTTTTAAAAGATTTGAAACAACATTCTAGGCACAGATCCAGTAGGGGGCAAGACAATGTTGCCCTCTATATCATGCCATCACAGCTATTCATCCTAATGTAGGATGAAGATGAAGTCTAGTACATACTCATTTGGATGAGTATATACCACTTTTCACTCTTGTGGGACTGGCAGTTTGACATCTTCATATTTGTGGGAAGAAGAAGACATTTTGAAAAATGAATAAAATTATCAGTGTGCTTAGTAGTTTATATGTTGTTGAGAGTGATGTTGACCTTGAGTTCATCCAACGATATAAATAATATTCACTAATCCTAGATAGAGCATATTTCAACAAATAAAGTCCCCAATAGCAGCACCAATGATGAGCAGCGAGGTACCCCTATGCCCAACCATATGAATCACAAGCGTTCACGCGTGATCTAATCGAATTCCACAGACTTTGTAGTTTTTGGTGCATTAGTCTTCTAGGAAGTGAATCTTGCCTTAAGGTCAATCATTGTCTTCCCAATTACACTTGTGACATACACTAATATAGTTAAGTGTAATTGAGTCATCTGATTTTTATCATTTTATATTTTATGGGTTTGGTATTTAAAGAGAAATAAAGTAATTTGATTAACTAATTTAATGTAACTAATTAACTAGTATCTAACTAGTCCTAACATAAGCATCTAGTCCCATTTTTTACACACTTCCTAAACCCACATATCCACTACTAGGTTACCAAGTGCTATGCTACTGGGCATACCAAGCAATAACGCTATTGGGATTACTAAGTGAATACATGCTACACTCAAAGTGATCGTACTTATGTGTTTAATCTATCTTACTTAATTGCCTTATTAACTTAATTACTGGAAAATATTTAATAAATAATTTAAAACATTAAATGCATAAATAGAATATTTAATCTATCCAAAGTGTTGCAAGGTTTATCAGAAAGCTCGTCTTTATTGCTGCACACACTATCGTGCTCAAGTACAACAATGCTTGAATAAAGATCCGTACACTTAATGACTCCTATTGTGGGCATTCGGGAGAAAAATTCTAACTTTCAAATGAACAAATTGTAAGAGCTTCGCTACTACTAAAATCTCTATTAGCATAAATGTAGCTAGTGGCTATGTATTTACAACTAAGTCTAGACACTGCATTGATAAGGCCTCGTCAATGCATCATATCATGTATCGACGAGGCCTTGTTGACGAGGCCTAGTCGTCAAGGCTACATCAATGAGGCCTCGTCAACATAGCCAATAGAACTGCAACTCATCACTTATGGAAAAGAAGATAAAGGCTACAATGGGCTTACTTTAGAGGAGAGAATATACTTTAAAATTGGCACTTATCACCTATTCCCAACAAAAGGACTCAATCAACTATCAACTTATGTGGCTACAGGTAGTGCGCTTTGATAGGCAAATAAAATGTCAACTTTGCACAACTGTACTTCATGGAAATCCAAAGGCGATTTGAAGAGAAGAAAGCAAGGAAGCCAACACTTCCATTTCCTTGCCTTATCAAGAAGCTATGCAAGTGAGCCATAATCCTAGGATACACCAATGATGTTCCTAGGAGACCCCAAAATGCTTCATACACTAAGTTGCTCAAACTAGCACCACCAAGGAAGGATCATGTCAATAACAAGAGAAAGAACAAGAACAAGAGTAATAATAGGAGCAACAACAAGAGCAAGCAATGCCCAACAACCAACAGTAGTAGCAAGAACAACAAGTCCCACCACCACCACTGCAAGATTATAGACCGTCAATGAGCCATCTACAATAGATTGCAAAAATAATCAATTATGGAATAAGGAAAGAGGCCAATCTATATAGTGCCATCAGACCCATAGTTTTAGATGATTTAGCAAGTGGATAAATTTCATTGAAATCAAGAGGAGAGGTATGGTCACAACCGCTCTCTGGGAATGCTGCATCATTCTAAGTAATGCTAGAGACTAGAGAAGGAGCCACAGTTGTGGTAATGTAGCACTAGGATGTAATAGGAGTAGTAGAGGTGATCACTAATCATATTAAAGAATCTTTTAATGTACCTATTGTACCACCGGTGGATCTAAATAGAGCTAGAGATGTTCAAATGTTAGCTGGAACCTTAATGACTCCTACTAATCATGAGGATGCCCTTGATAGGCTACTATAGCCAAGATAAGTAATGACAATACTTTTTGACATCCCTAGTGATGTCACTATAGTACAATCTAAACCCATAATTACCAAAGAAAAACTAGTCATTATAGAGACTAGGGAAAAGCATGTGGAAGCAGAATTCCTAAAACCAGTAGAAGAGCTCATAACCCTAAGAGCTGAAAGGAGAAATCCCATACAATTTATTGTACCTAACTAGATTAAGCAATTCAAAATAGATTAGATCAACAAATTGATTGAGTAGAATAAAAAACTGGCAAATGAGAAGGATAAAGCAACATGGAATGCCTCTATAGCTAAATCATAGACATATGCACATGTGAAGATACTTATCATAGTTCAAGAAGGAAATAACCAACTTGCTATTAACAACTTGAGGTTAACCACTATGGAGAAGTAGAAAAACATCCTAGAAGAGAGCATCCACCAGTTAAGGGAACAACTGGTAAGGATCAACCAGGACATAAGTTGCCTTGTGAGAGAAAACAAAATCCTCTTCATGGAGGAGGTACACACCATCGAACAAAAATCAGCCATTGAAATCAACGCATAGCAAAATGAGGCAAAGAAACATGAGAGGCTTAAGGAACACTTCTAAGACCCAGTGGGCATGTACAAAAAAATCAATGAAAAGAAATTTAGAAGGCAAAGGCCAGAATCAGCTCTATATTAGCACAAAATCCTAATTAGCAACCCATCCTAGATAATTATGCCTTTGTCCACTAGGAAAAAGTGAAAAATAAAGACCTGCAGATTGAGGACTTGAAAGAGTACATGACATTAGCTAATCTTCATTATGCTAACTTGGCCATGTTAATAGTAGGTAGGCCTAGAAATAAGGTATAACAGTAAGTAGCAGCCACCTATGCCTTATATGAGAAAAAGTTTGTGGATTGAAAAGATGCTT
Source organism: Gnetum montanum (assembly GCA_015680685.1). NCBI lineage: Eukaryota > Viridiplantae > Streptophyta > Gnetopsida > Gnetales > Gnetaceae > Gnetum > Gnetum montanum. The sequence continues at coordinate 159,802 of MNCI01004998.1, read as the reverse complement.
TGCAGAAACTCCAAGTAGCAAACTCAAAACTAGAAGTAATAAAGGCTAGCTACCACAGGCAAAAAGATGTAGCAACAAACTTGCCCAAAAGACTATTAGACTCTCATGAATTAAGAGAAAAGGCCAAAGCATTTGAGGAAAAAATAAGGCAATTCCTAGTTTAGTATGTCAAAGCAAACCAAATGTTTCCATAGCTATCATGCACATGGGACATGTCAATTTCATCAAACATTGGTTCATCAGCATGGATAGTTCACAATCCCAAAATGGAAGAAGAAAAGCTTCAGGCACTTTTGAATCGATACAAATTCTAGAAGCCTAATGACAAGAGGAAGCAACCAATGGAAGAGTCACCACCACCTAGAACCACATAAGACTACATCAAGCTTCGCCAAATTTTGTTCTTTTGATAAATTTATTATGTCATGATTTGTGTTAATTTTGTAAAACACCACTACGACATAAAAAGTCATGTATATAAGAGTCAATGTCATGTAAATCGACCTAAAAATTTTGTAAGGAACTCCATCCTCGTTTTTTTTAACTCAAGGATGAATTTTTAGTCAATCATGGGGGTATGATAAATCAAATTTTTTTCTCGCCCACAATATTGGGTATCTAATATCGGAGTCATGATATCAAATCCCTGATATTGACAAACAAGAAACAATGTTGCATATCCGATATCGTAGGTGTGTGTAGGCCTATAAATACAACACTTAGGCACATCGTCCACATACAGTTTCATTTCACACTTAGCAAAATTACATCAGTTTGTTTTCTCAATTTTAGCACTTAGCACTTAGGAGTGTATGCCCATAGTGTGATGTTTTGTAATTGAATGAAGTCTTTATTTGAGTGGAATGTACTTGGATTCATTTCATGCATAGAAATAAAGATCACGATTACTCTACATCATTGCAACATCACTTAGTCTTTATTGTTTACACTTACAATAATTTTTCTATTTTTACTTAGCTTAATGATTACTATTTTCATTAGTTACTAATTTACTTTCAATGCATTTTACTATTCCTCTTGTTAAGCAGAATGAGTACGACTGATCTCGAACACTCAAGTGTAACTGCTTAGTAACCCAGTAGTACTATCACTTGGTACACCCAATAGTGTGGTACTTGGCAATCCTAGTAGTAGTTACATGAAGTCCAAGGGGTGAATGAAAGGTTAGAACCAAACACTCATCACCTAGGCTAGATTAGATTCATCTACTATTACTTAGATTTAGAAACCTTTACTCTTACCTTATGTCTTCTAGGAGAATCGTGGCCAACACAACATTATATATCATATACCTCATCGTGAGTTAAGCCATATGTTTGGACTTTACTAGCTCATGTGGGAAGACAACGATTGCAAACTCTAACCAATTACTCACACAATCACATTGCCTTGTTGATGAGTTATCATTTTTGTTGGCCACGATATCGCAGCCATGATATTGCGTACGCGATATCGCAACATGTCTCCTCATCTATAAATAAGAGGTAGACAAATCTTGTAGGCAGTTTTTTTAGAGTCATTAAGTTTAAGTTTCTTTTTACATCAGTTTTTCCTCTCAACCCTTCTCTCCCAGTGTATGCTCGCAGTGTGGTGATTGTAATTGTACGGCATCCTTATTCAAGTGTGATGTACTTCAACACACACATGACTGGCAATAAAGATCGAGATTACTTCATCATTGTAGCATCTACTTAGCTTAATTATTTATTTATTTATTTATTTATTTGTTAGTTACTTCTTTCCTAGTTAATATCTCTCTACCCTTATCTCTTAGTAACGCGAAATGAGTACGACTTAATCATGAGCATTTAAGTGTGACTACTTGGTAACCCAGTAGCGTACCTAGGCCATGCACTTGGTAATCCCAGTGGTAGTCGTGCACGAGGTCCAAGATGTGTATGGAAGATTAATGAATGGATGTTCATCATACCTAGGCTAGCTTAGATTCTCTCTCTCTCTCCTAGTTTAGTTGATATTATTTTCCATTAGCCCCAGGAGTAGCATTAGTATAGGAACACATCATACACCTCACTCTGGACTAAACCATATGTGACAAAGCTAATACTAGTCCAAGTGGGAAGACAGCGAACTGCGATCTACAAGTAACTATCTAGAAATCACAATTAGCCCATCTATGAAGTTCAACTGAATTGTGCATGAAATTCTTGTATTCATATGGTTGAGTGTAGGGGTACCTCGCCACTCATCATTGGGGCTGTTGCTGGGGATGGTGCTAGTTATCTAGATTAGTTATATCATACAAGGTTTTTGTATAGGAATTAACGATATATCTTTTAGGAAGAAATAAATACAAAAAGTCACATACAAATTCACACACAATCTCACAACCATGCCTTTCCTACAAGACTACGATAATGCCACATCTATTAAGGAAATTCATTCCAGAACCAACGAATTATATGACAATGAAGATTGGAGTACGCAATCTAAGGTGGGGGTTTCTTATAAACATAAACAAAGGCAGCATCATCCCAACACACGAAAGCATAACTTACTCAATGATGATGAACCCCTACTAGCCACTACAAGCCTAACGCAAATACAATAGGTTGTTCGAATCTCCTGTAGGCATTGTAAAGAGAGCTGCCTACCCAGGCTTGATTCAAACAACTTTCCCAATTTCTCAGGAGGCTATGACTTAGATCTACAACAACATTTACAAGCCTTCTACGATGCCTGTGCATGAAACAACATTGATAATAGTTGGCAAAAACTCAAGCTCTTTCCTATGACACTCGTTGGCCAAGCAAAAGTATGGTATAGAT
>MNCI01004998.1:131701-152669 GCA_015680685.1 Gnetum montanum | reverse complement strand
AGGGCCAACTACAACTCAACTTGCAGGACCCAGCCATCTTCCAAGTACGGGACCTAGCCAACAAAAAGAAGCAAGGCCTAGCATGGGCCAGGATCAACCACCACCACTGCAAGATTACAGACCATCGATGAGCCATCTCAGGGCCATCGCTGAGACGATCAGTTGGGGAAGTCGTGATGATGCAAATCTCTTCCGCATCATCAAAGATGCCATATAGCCCACAGTTTCTTTGAATGATGTAAGGGGTGAAGTGTCCATCCATACAGAAGGAGGAGAGAGCACTTGATCACAACAAATCTCAAGGAATGCTGCATCTTTTCAAGTGTAATTAGAAACTGGTGAAGGGGCCACAGTGGTAGTCATGCAGCACCAGGATGCAGTATGAGCTGTAGAAGTGGTCGCAGACCACATTAAAGAATCATTCAATGTACCTATTGTGCCACCGGTAGATCTTACAGGAGCACAGGATGCTCAAACTCTGGCCAAAACCTCAATGACTCCTGCGAAACATGAGGATGTACTTGATTGATTACTACAAATAGGACAGGCAATGACATCCCTGTTTGACATCCCTCAGGATGTTATAGAAATTCAATCAGACCTCATTTCTACCAAGGGGAAGCTGGTCTTGACAGAGATGAGGGCCGAGCACACTGAAGTAGAGGTGCAAAAATTGCAAGAAAGGCTCATGGCCCTACAAGCAGCATAGCGAGATCCCTCGTAATTTTTTCCCATAGACCAGCTGGACACTTTTAAAACTGAGCAACTGAACAAACTACTAATGGAGAATAAGAAGGTGGCAAAAGAAAAAGAGAAGGCTATTTGGGATGCCTCTGTAGCACAAGCATAAATTTATGCGCATACCAAGGCACTCAAGGCCTTATAAGAGGAAAAAAAGCAGCTTGTTGCTGAAACCTTCGGTTGACCTCTGTGGAAAAGCAAAAGAATGTTCTCAAAGAACATTTTCAGCAGTTACGGGAACAACTCATCTGGGTCAACCAAGACATAAATCGTTTAGCTAGGAAAAATCAAACCCTCTCAATGGAGGAGGTACACGCCATCCGCCAAAAGACAGCTATTGAGATAAGCGCATGGAAGAATGAGGCTAAATGACATGAAAAGCTAAAGGAGCACTTCTGAGACTAGGTGGGAATGTATAAACAGATCATTGAGAAGGAGATCCATATGGCCAAGGCCCACATCAATGCTATTAGTGCTCAACACACTAACTGGCAAGCCATATTGGACACATATGCATTCCCCCACCAGGCGGAAGTTAAGAACCGGGACCTGCAGATCCAAGGCCTTACAGAATACATGGAGTTAGCAAACCTGCGGTATGCCAACCTTGCCATGTTAACAGTAGGATGCCCGAGAACAGAGCTCGAGCAATAGGTAGCCATCACCTACATCAAATATGAAATAGAATTTGTAGACCGCAAGAAGATATTGTAAAAACTGGAGATTGCAAATTCTGAACTTGAGGTGGTTAAAGCAAGCTATCAGGGACAAAAAGGTATCACAACAAACTTGGCTCAACGGCTTGCAAATTTCCAAGAATACATAGACAAAGCTAGAGCCTACGAGGAGGAACGGTGGGTGTTTACGGCTTGGTATGTCAAGGCAAACAAAATGTTTCCGCAACTACCCTGTCCATGGGAGGTGTCGACTCCATCAAACATCGGAACATTAGCATGGATGGCACAAGACCCACGAACCGAAGAGGAGAGACTCCAAGCCATACTTCAATGTCATCAAGTCCCAAGACCTGGAGCACAAGACAAGGGAAAGGCACACATGGAGGAGCCACTACCACCAGGAACTACATGAGTTCCATCAATTTTATAGCTATAGGATTTTCTTTCGCATTCTTTGTGTTGTGTCTCAATTTGGTTCTGATCCCACACTATGGCATGAACCCATTCTCACCAATCAATCATCTCATACCTATCCACTGTGTAATCAATGGAGCTTTTTCTCACTATAACTCGAGGACGAATTTTCATTCAGTCGTGGGGGTATGATGAGTTATCATTTTTTTTTTGCCGTGATATCACAGTTGTGATATCGCGTACGTGATATCACAACCTATCTCCTCATCTATAAATAAGAGGTAGCTAGATCTAGTAGGCAATTTTTTTAGAGTCATTAAGTTTAAGTTTCTTTTTACATCAATTTTTCCTCTCAATGCTTCTCTCCTAGTGTATGCCCGCAATGTGCTAATTGTAATTGTACGGCATCCTTATTTGAGTGTGACGTACTTGGACATGCACATGATCAGCAATAAAGTTCGAGATTATTTCACCATCGCAGCATCCACTTAGCTTAATTATTTATTTATTTATTTATTATTTACTGCTTTCCTAGTTAATATCTCTCTACCCTTATCTCTAAGTAACGCAGAATGAGTATGACTTAATCATGAGCATTTAAGTGTGACTACTTGGTAATCCAGTAGCATACCTAGGCCATGTGCTTGGTAATCTTAGTGGTAGTCATGCACGAGGTCCAAGATGTGTACGGATGATTAAGGAACAAATGCTCATCGCACCTAGGCTAGCTTAGATTCTCTCTCTCTCTCTCTCCTAGTTTAGTTAATATTATTTTCCATTAGCCCCAGGAGTAGCATTAGTATAGGAACACATCATACACCTCACTCTGGACTAAACCATACGTGACAAAGCTAATACTAGTCCAAGTGGGAAGACAGCAAACTGCGATCTACGAGTAACTGTCTAGAAACCACAACTAGCCCGTCTGCAAAGTTCGACCGGATCGTGCGTGAAATGCTCGTATTCGTATGGTTAAGTGTAGGGGTAACTCGCCACTCATCACTTGTCTATGGAATTCATTTGGGATCATGCATGAACACTCATATCTCATATGGTTGGGTGTTGGATACTCCACCACTCATCAGTTTAGTTGAGAAAAAATTTTCCTTACTAGCTATCTATCTAGGTTGATCAATACTTGTTATAATGTACATTAAAATATTCACAAAAGATTCTATTTGTACTAGTTTCTTTAATCATTCTTATCATTAATAGTAACCTGATTTTTCATATATTTAGCTTCAAATTATTTTTCTTATTGTTAACTTCAACACATTATTCCTCAATATCTTTTTAATTATCCTTCATGATGAAAAAAGTGATAAGAATTAGGAAAATTATAATCTTTAATTGGTTGAATATAAGTGCTTCTACTTTCTTGCAATACCAATTCCTTTGTATAGTTAAGAAGATTGATTTCAACAAATAATCATTTATAAGAATCAAAAGGTAAAAAAATACATTCCATATGCATAATAGGGCTAAGAAGACTAATAATTTGTTGCTTAACTTCCAAATATTACATATCTTGATAAAACATAGGACTTTAGAATACTCTTTAGATTAGATATAAAAATTTGGTATCAATTTATAAATGATTAGTATTGCACGCTTATGCATAAATGACCCTATATCTAAGGCATGCTACACCATTGATAAAATCCATTTTTATGAGCCACGATATTGTATCTATGATATCGCATCTACGATATCATATCTACGACATCACAAACCTGCATATGTCATCGTTGATACAATGTAGAGGATCCTAGTCAACACTATAAATACCAAGCCTTGGCTGTGTCAAACAAACAACTTCATTTAACACTTAGCAAAATTCTTGCAGTTTGTTTTCAGAACCTAGACTTAGCAATAGAGTGAATGCTCGTAATGTGGTGTTGAAAAGTTGCATAGAATCTTTATTCAAGTGGATTGTACTTGGGCACAATTCATGGTAAGAAATAAAGATAGAAATTGTTTCTCACCATTATAGCATTACACTTAGTTTTTTTTAATTTTTACTTAGTCATTTTTCTTACCCAGTTTAATTTTCATTTCTTTAATATGTTTACTTTAGTTTAGCCCTTAACATTTTCTAAGTACTTTATTTTTTCCATGTTCATTAGTAAGGCGAAATAAGTACAACTAGTTTCAAGCATTAAATATAACCATTTGGTAACCTAGTAGTGACTTCACTTGATTCGCTCAATAGTGGATTCACTTGGCAATCCCATTAATGGTTACATGAGCCCAAGGCATGTACAACAAGCCAGGAATGGGTACTTATCACATAGGCTTGGATAGATTTACATTTTAGCTATCACTTAGACTTAGATTTTATTGTCATTTTCATTATGGAAGCACTTAAGAGTAATTTGAGCCTACAACATCGTAATATCATATACCTAACTAAGAATTAAACCATGCTACTTACACTTTACTAACTCAAAGTGAGAAAATAAAAATCACGAACTAACTATTAACCACTAGCATACTTATATTCTCCATCCATGGATTACGACTTGGTCACACATGAACGCTTGTAACTTGTATGGTGAAGTGTTGGAATACCCAACCGTTCATCAACCATCGAAGCATTACCTAGGTCAACATTCAAAAGAAAATAAAACTAATACCTAGCATGAATAACTTGAATGTTTTATTTTTACACCACATCATTTATCCATGAAGCAAAACTTTGATTATGAGTTAGGTAACCCAAAATTTAAATGAATACATATTGTGATATAAAAGCAACAAGAAATTACGCAAAATACATCATCATGAAGACCAAAACCAAATGTCTTAATTGCATCCACATCACTAGAGGAAACCATCTCAAATTTTTTCTAGCCAACTTGTAAACAACATTTTAAGAATTAACAAAAATTTCCATATTAATAAAAGAAGTAGAAATTTCATCATTAATTGAAGAAGTTGAAAGTAATTTAGAATTCCCCATAGACAAATTTTAGAGAAGTTAGATGTATTGTAGAAAATTCACATTACCAAAGAAACATCAAATCAACTCTTTTAAGAATAATATTTAAGTTAATATAGTATTTGGTCTATAGAATAAGATAGCAAGGTACTATCTTATTTTGAAGCTCTTATTTCAATTGTAAAAAGAAATTGGTATTACAAGCATAGGGAAGGGCTTATATTCAACTAATAACATATTATAATCTTCCTCATTCTTGTAACATTTACCATCTTGAAGGACATTTAAAATGTTTTGTCCTTTTTTACTCAAGAAAAAAGATTTGGAAGAAAAGAAAAAATGTATTGAAGTTGAAGATAGGAAAAAAAATAATATGAAGTTAAAGATAAGAAAAATCAAGTTAACGTTAATGATAAGAATGATCAAATGATAACAAAAAATCTAGAACAAATCCTATGTATAATTTTACTACTACTAGAGAAAGTATTAAGCAGCCTAGACAAATAGCTCACAAGGAAAATTTTTCTTCGACTAACAAGAATACTATCAACTCAATGATTAAAACTAGTGTCAACAAGAAGGTTACAATTGATGTTGAAAATTATCAATGTAAGATTAAGAACAAGAAATGAGGTAAAAATCTTTCACAAGTAGTACTATATTCTTGCTTTGATACAATCACAACTCTATCTTGCATCCTTTTGCTATTTTAAGTTTAAGTATACATATTGAAAAGTGATGTAAATTTTGTTAGAACTAGGACCTTCCTCCCTACTAACAATTAATTTTCTTCACTATTTCTTTTTTCAAAGCATCAATTATAAGGTTGTACACATGAGTAGACAATTCTAAAATTAGAAAATTTTTTCTTTCTATATATATATATATTTATGATGTTGTGATGTAATTTGAGTTTTCCTTGTTCATTATCAACATTTTTTTGGAGGTCCAACACCCATATAGCTAACATTAAACTTTCATAGAACTTAAATAGAAGTTTATAACTTAGCACTATTGACTAGAATCAAACCAATAACTTGAACTTTAGCCTAACAACTATTATCTCTAATAAGAGATGAGTTATAAAGAGAGTATTGTTTGAAAGCATAAAAGAACAAGAGGAACAAAGATGTCTTTTCAATGAAAATTCATTATACTCTAAAATTTTCAAGTAGCATAGTTGTCTTCAATAAATGTATTCATAGTATATAGCTAATTTGAAGTGAAAATAGTCAAATTTTGTGTTGCCTTTAACCCATTAGATTTTAGAAAAGGATTTGATTGTTTCAAAAACCTTTTGAAGCTCATAACTTTATTTAGTTAATTATAATAAATCCCTCATTAATTCAAAGTCAAAAATTCAACCCTTATAAACCCTTCTGAGTAATTTTACCCTATAGAAGAAGTCTCATCAAAAAAAAAATTTATAGTAAAAAAAGGACATTTTCAGAAACTTCCTATCATTAATGAAGGACTTCAATGTTTCTACTATGACATAATAAGGGCAAAAATAATAAGAATAATTAGCATACATTGATGTAATAATGTGTTGATATGTGTACCTATAAAATTCAATGAATGGTGCTAGCTATGCTACTCATAAAATTTTAGGCATGGTGCCAATACAAAGGACTATATTGATGTATGTATCATATAATAATAATAGTGATAGTAAATTTCTTATTGGTGATTTGATTTTTTGGTTTGCAATAAATTTTATTGGGGGGTATTTTTGACATTCCAACTTTTTTTTTTATAGTTTTGGCAAATAATGCCAACTACATAGCCACTTAAAGAAGTTAGGCTTTTGCTCATCTACCAACCCTCTTGGGACCCCACTTAGCTCGTTGAGCACTATGGCTCTGGGTGATGATCCTTTTTAATGTCATATGCATACACTCCTTTACAATAATCATTAAACACACATTGTATAACAAGCTTATTGTTACCTCCACACATGACCTTTATCAATGATTTCTTATATGTTTTGCTAAGCTACATTCATTCCAAGTCTACATTGAGTGCATTTTAGATATTCATCCACCTCCTAAATACAAAAAAAAATGGCAATAATTATTGCTTACAATCATAACTTTTTTGGTATTTTGCCACTATTTCCTCTCCTTTTTTACATTTTCTTGTTTGCTTCATCAAGACTTTGTATCTATGACATCTCTTAATTATTTGTTTTATTTTATTAACTAGTTTACCTTAAAAATAAACAATGATGAGGATCATTTGTTTTATTTGACATCTTTCCTACAATAAGGTTTCTTTTTTAAGAGTGCTTTTCTATGGATCATTTTTTTTGTTACACAATGTTGCTTTTAAAGACCTTCAATTAGTTTGTCCAAATTTTATTTTATTGTACTTTCTTTGCTTTAAAGATCAAAACAATGTATTTCTAGCTTACTTCATACTTTCAAACCTAATTTTTGTCTTTAAGTACTATTACACTTGTTACTTTACATTAGAAGGTAATAAATAAAATTTGCCCAACATGGTTGAAGGGTGGAGCTAAAATTTTCCCTTCTACGAAAAATGAGTAGAGACCTTAAATTTTTGTCCTTTCTTATCATCCTTTACTCATGAGCTTGCCTAACCTAAATTATTGTTTGAATTGATGAAGTATCCTTTATAATATTAATAGCCTCTTTACTTTTATCTTGACTAATAGAAAGACAAATTTATCATTATTTTTTTATAAGATATGTAGAAAACAATAACCTACTTTAAATTTAATTATCATGATTTTGTAATTAAATGCTTACATGTTGAAACAATGACCTACTAGAATCAAACTTTGTGACAATACAAGTCACAAACCTTAACCAAGAAATCATAAACCTTGATAAGAGATCTAACACAAAACCTTTCATGTAACAAACCTAATTAATAACCTTATAAGCATGAGTGTTTCACATCTGGTCAAAGAGTACCGTGCATTGCACAAATCAATATTATAATGATATTATCAAGGTCTATGCCTTATTGGTTAAGATTTGTAGCCTGTATTTGGAAATTATAAGTTCAAGCCAAATAGGCCACATACTAAGATATACAAGCATTATGCAAGAACAAAAAAAAAATTTCTGAAAACTAAACTAGTCTAATAAATTCATACAATTTGGGAATAATTAAAAATAATTTTAATTTCAATATTATTTTAATGTTAATCTATAATCATGATAATTTCTTATCCTACCATTTTGTGTCATGTCATGGTTCATTGGCCATTGCATTCCCATTTTTTTGCTATATCACATTTTACCATATCAATGTCAATAGCATTGATGGCCATTGCATTCCCATTTTTTTGCTATATCACATTTTACCATATCAATGTCAATAGCATTGAAAAAGGCATTGATGTCTAATTTCAGTATTTGACAATGGGTCAATGGTTAAGGTATGTGACTTATAATATACAAATCAAAGATACAAGTATTAATAGACCCACGACCTTAAAGCAATAAAAAATGTGATTAGAGCATGTAACTTATGATGTACAAATCATAAGTACAATTATTAATAGACCCACTACATTAAATCAATTAAAAAACATGATCTTAATTTAAACTTCAATTATTGTAAACTTTAAAGTTTGCTTTAAAAGTAAAATTCAATGAAATAGAAGGAAAGAATTTGGTATTAGTTAAGAGGATGAAGCCTTCGGTAATGGAAGACATTCAACGAGCGAGTAATCATCAAGGGTTAAAATGGGTACCACAATAACCTTGAGAGATTTAATAATCATTTTAAGTTGTGAACTAATTCACTTGAATTAGAAAAATAACATTCAAGTCTTGAATTATTCAGTGGCTCATCTCTAAAGTCCCAAGATTCTTAACTGTTCTCCAAATCTTCGTCTTATAGTTAACAAAATTTTCTTCTAACATAATTTTTTTAAAGAAAAAGACAATGTTAGTTATGAAGCAGCTGTAAAATAATCAAATTTTAAGTCCATGTTGGACCAGAAGTAGGGTACAAATTGCTGTGTTAAAAATATGAGAGAAGCAATGTTTTAGAACGAAGGCAAACCCAGAATCAGCACACCCATTCAACAGGATATTACTTTGGATTTTAATTTGGGTAACCAAAATCGGTAGTTATCATAGCTTTAAAAAGCCCAGCAAGAAAACATCCCAGGAAATGTCCACTGCACAAGAAACTTTATCCTTTCCTTCATTCCTCAAAACCACTACGTACAAACAACTAAATATTGATTTCTCAGTTCATATGGCTACTGTTTAAATACAAAGTTGACAACCACGTACACGACCTAGTTGCCGTTTGATTACAGGTTTTAAACCACGTCCAGGAGACATTAATATATGCATAAAGGACAGACACACAAAATTGTCGCATTAATGTCTACTAATTGCACAACGGAATTAACTGGAACTGTGAATCTTGTTTACGGGAAACATTTTTCTTGCGGCATGATTCTAGTGTAACCTTTTTGTTCTCTGCAATTTTAAGCAATAATAACAAGACAATTCTAAACACAGTTGTGAAGGCAAGAAGAATTAAAAGGTTAGACCACTTTGATTTTGCTGAGCTTGAGATTTCATAAGCATCATGAAGGGCCTGTTCTCCAGAGAGTGAACCAATTTGACCAACAGGAAAGGATACTCCCACATACTCATTCTCTAGGAGACCCTGTTCACATGAACACAAAGATATATAAGTTTTAAGCATTTTTGTATTTTAAATAGAGCATGTTCTATGTAATGATGGCACACGTTCTATAAATACCAAGATTTTCAAAAGATACGAGATCCATGGTTATGTTACATGCCTCAATTGCATATGCGTGAAAGGAAAGATATGATAAAGGATATCTCCATATGGCTTTTGGAAGTTCATCCCTAAGTCTTAAATACCCAGAAACCAACATCATTATGCCCTGTAAAAAGGGGGAAAATCACTAGGTTTAGAAACATGAATAAAATGCATAGGAAAATACAAGCAACAAATCAAAAATGAAATGGACTATCCTGCATGTGAAAATATGTTGCTTGCCTGAAGAAATATTGTAATGACAACACCTTTAAAGACCTTCTGTGAAATTGAAGCAATAATCATCAAGATCCCTTCATTTATTAGTAGGCATGCTAGAAAGCTTATTGAGAAGTACATAAACAACGTGAACCTCGACCTCAGCTCAAGCATAAAATACATGACAGATGAACACGAGATTGAAACAAGAAAAAGGAAAGGAAGACTTGAAAGCAAGTTTCCTAATGAAAACGCAACTGGCCCTGTGTGCCCAACAACTTTTTCATGCCAGTAAGCCTGCAAAAATTTGAAAAAGGTAATATCATTCTTCATGGAATCCAGTACAATGAGTTTTAATAAGATATCTTCACTAAGTTATTGCACATGCATAATTGCAATACCCTAAGTTTAATGACTTAGAATTATTAATTTAAATAAATCAGTACATAGAGTTTTAGGTAATCTGATATTTAAAGTTCATCCCCTGCTACTACATAGTAAACATGGTGGACATTTGTATGCTTTCTGAAATCACACTCTTTCAATTTGTAAAAGTCTTGACTGTTAAAAATGGATAAATTGTTGGTCCAGCACCACGTATGATGCTTAACAATACACTGTATGTTCACATTTATTATTGCCCAATATCAACACACACATATGCAATCAAAGAATGTCAGTACTATGCATTTCTCAAACGAAGATGACCAGAAAATCAAATTGATTGCAAAAAATAGCATTCAGCAAAAAGATTAATCAAATGGATGGAGCGGAAAGGTAGCTTTGATTTGATAGAAGTTCTGCCTAGATTATTAGTGAAATTGAAACTTGGAAAATATCGTGAGATATCTTCATTACTCCTAAAACACTAATTAAAAGACATACACACAAGAATTGGCTGATATTTTGAGTTTTGACAATTCATGCGATGACTGACATGAATTATTAGAAATGAAGGATCTAGAATGACATCAGAATCAGACAGTACAGAATTGCACTTGTAACTGAGAAAAGGATTCTTAGAATTCATAAATTTAACCTTTTCTTCACATAAAATAAAAAAACACTAGTGAAAACACACAAATATAATTTAAATATTTGAACACCTCTCATCTAGATGCTTTTGTCCCTGAGCTCTTGTATACATAAGCTTCCTCCACGCACAAAACAAGTCACATGGATGAACCTTCCGAGTCCCAACTTAATTTGTGTTTTTAATTTGATTAAGCCGATTGTCTAGTTGCAACTACTTACAATATTAGGCACTTGCCATTTCCCGATAAAAAACAGAAAAGACCTTCGTATGTGCAATATGATGAGAAAGCCTCACAGCCTCATGCCACAGGCTGGAAAAGCCTCACAGCACCTAACAGGAATATGTGGGAACTAGGATGCACAGAATTTTATACTTGAAGCATGATGCAGAAAAACAAGAAAAATAGTTACCTGCTATAGCTGGAGATTCTCTAGGTATAAAAGACCTACATATACAGGGGTCCGTAATGTACCAAAAATCATGAGGGTAAAATCAGTGTTCTATTTATAGCCAGGGGTTAACTAATCAGGCATAATCTACGTTAACTAAACCAAACCCACCCTTACTAAAGAGTTAATAAGATCAATCCTTATTGATGATTGGAATTAGGTATAGACCAATTGTATCCCAACTCAAAACTCTACCAATGAAAAGCTTGAAATTGTGTTAAATATCTAGATGAGAATATGATTAATTAATCAGACTTTTATGACATGTGTTGATAAAAGAGTCAGCAACACTACAATCAAAGTCTATTTCCACCATTAAACCACACTTATTGGTGCAAATGGCTAAAATAGAACATGAAACTGCGATAAAATGAAATTGAAAATGCAAAGAGTCTGTGTCTTAACATCAAAATTAAATTAACTTAAACAAGCCAACAGATCCTTAGGGAGATGCTTGCTTACCTTGATTTCATTGATTTGAAAAGGAAAGGCAATAATGCTCATTAATGATGTGAATGACACAAGGTAAAATATTGCAGCAGCTCTTAACTGCATAGACAAATAAGGAAAACATTGTAAAAACAGTTGTAGCATGGATGGATTAAAAAAAACGGCTAAATAATGTCATACTACTGCTAGTGAACATTCCAACAACATAACTTATAACTTGGCCCTTAAAAGATTTACAAGAACCAGATATAGTGACCACAAACTTCAAAGCAAAGGGAAAAAAACACAATTGCTACTTCTGATAAAAATTTAAAACATAGATCAAAAGATCATGATTTGAAAGATTAGATCAGATCAGGAAATCGAGGTCACATTTGATCCATTGGATCAGAAAAAATTGAACTTCTAATCAGAAATTTCATTAAAAAATAAGAAAAAAACATAAGGAACTAATTGATTTTCCCAAAGAATATAATTTTAGGAGACTTCTAACATTATAAAGCATATAGGAAAAAATATGTGCCGACTCACATTACTCCTTAAAATTCCGTTTCTGATCTTAAATACAAAAAGAAATGTCTGATCTTAATCGATAATCAATTGGCAGCTTGGCATGGTAAGAAACTGAGCATTAATGTTTGATTAAACTATGGAAGTGTAGATTATAGCATAGTCAAAATAGACAGTAATTTAGAGCATAAAAGCTAAAAATCTGGTTCTGGAACTTGATAAAATACCATTCATCAATATAGCACTGCCAAGCAATATGCATGCCTACTGTCACAAGCACAATTTATAATAAATAAATGAAAGCTAACATACATGTTGCCAGCTGCCAGGGACCATTGGCTTGGTTTACTAAAACAATGAAAAGCTTATAGAAGTTGTACTTCCTCAACACCACCCTGGTTTTAAGTGTTCCACATTTGCCACAGGATGAAAGAAGAAAGGATAACTATTTTGTTGATTGAAACAATTGATGGGTGGAAACTTTGCAACATGAATTATATTGCACTGTTGTGATGCCTGAAACTGATTATGTTGCTGCAAAATTGTGAATACCGTATTTTCCATTTTCATTCTCACAAATTTTCAAACTTTTGGCATTGTTTCCAAGATTTATTATGACAATTTTTATTACATGTGGCGAATCACAGATTGGGATTACTCCTTACTAATTTTGCAAGATATACAGAATGACCTTAATATGATCCGAATTTGAATTGGCTTAATGGTGGATCAGAGATTAATCAGATGACCTGCAATTGATCACACATTTTGTAATACATGCAAAGGATAACAAATGTCTTATTTATGACAGGATGTATCATACCACAAGTCCTAATATGCCTCAGGGAATAGCTAATGAGAGAACTTAGCAAAAAAGTGAAAAACACACTGTTTAGTCTATCAGCATTATGGATTGATGTTTCTGCTCATGAATCCAGAAACCATTGACAAGCACGTAAAAGTAGAGAACCTGCTAAAAAAAATGACAAGAAACAGAAAGACAACATCTATGGAGAAAATTGGAACTACAAGAGTACAACCGGAATACATTTATAGATAAGAATAGGATTTACATGCATAAAGAAAGACATCAAAGATTTGGGTATTGATACTTATTTGGCTCTTAATAGAAATCAATGACAGAAAAGAATTTATAAAGCTGACCCATGTAGTTTGGATAAGGCTAGGATGATAATGATGATGATCGATATTGAGTTGTCACAAATATGTGTGTCTGTTATTTGGCAATCACCATGCATTATCAATATTCAGGTGACCTAGGCACTCATAAAATAAATACAAATGTCAGAGTGGCACTTGCATTAATGAACATAGAAAAGCTGAAAGGGCCTGTTTCCTGGAAAATTCAGACCTGCAGTGCTAAAACATAATGTATGTATCATTTGGCAGTATCATTGCCTTTCCCTAGAATGAGCAATAGGTGCACTAAATATTTCAATGTATGTTTGCATTCCTGGATATTGAACTAAATGTGATTTAAAAACTCTTTTTGAAAACCCAGATTTGATCGAATGGCAATCACATATTATCATAGTACAAAAACATTTGAACACAGTTTCATTCATCTCGTACATGTGTTATCTGAAAGAGTTCAACTGAATCCAGCTTTCTGATCTGGATAGCACAATCCTAGAGAAACGTGAATATAGGGAATCTCAGAAACTTTAAACTGTATAATTTTGACCTAAAGAAAATATAAAAACGACTGAAGAAATAACACGTACCCTCACTGAGTAAAGTGAATGGCCCAGTTTCGAAAAGGCAGTACCAATACTAATCATAATCAAGAGATAGAGCACTATCCGAAGCCAGAAGTATCTAAAATCTCTAGCCATGTTTAAAAATGATCTTCTTGTTAGGGCTAAAATGCTCTCGCAAACATTTGCTCGAGGATTGCTTTTGAGAACAGGTCCAGCCTGTAACATAAAAATGTGTGCCATCATAACCAACCCACAGAATAAAGATTACAAAAAGTTGTGTCGCTGGGTGCATGTGCAGGAAAAATAAAATGTCCGAATAACAAAGAACCAGATAAGAGGCCATTATGATTTTTTTTTTCTTTCTTATTTAAAGTGCAGAAGTTCAAGCTGTCGTAAATCAAAAAATTTGTAGTGGGAAGCAATGTAAAAGAGTAAACAGGAATATAATAACCAGAAACTTACTTTCTTTGTAAGATTGAAAATCATAGTTTCCACGGCAACAGCATCAGCAGAAGCCTTGTATGCAGTTTCAAGTGTTTGGATTGCAACAGCAGTGTCCATTTTAACCGATGCAAAATCCGTGTGTTCATCCTGCTACCCAGTTTTATTTATTAACATAGCAAACCAGCAAAGTTCATGGAAATCCAATTTTAATGAAGTAAAGACATTTCATATATATTACCTGCCAGTTTTTACACATTGCAATGATTTTATCGAAGTCTGTATTAATTGCGCGAAGAAAGTGGTCAGACGGGCTTTGCATCACAGGACATGGATAACCTGCATTTGCAAAATGCTGTGCTCAAGATATCAGTTTAAATGATCATGAAAATAGTAAATATTCTGAGAAAATAAAAATAAATTGTACTCCAAAAATAAATACTCAACCACAAAGTAAATTTATCATGTTTATGAAAGCAGTCCTAATCAAATAGACAGTTCTTCATAACATATAGCATGCACCATGAAAACCTGCTGTCAATTTCAGTATCGGCCAGACCAAAGGAACAAAACCCATGCCAAAACAATCGTTGCAACCTATGTCTGCAGGGACACTTTGCTAGACAACCATTGCTTTAAGCAACTTGAAGTTACATTTAAAAAGTGAAATCCAATAGTTCTAAATTGTGATCAGAGATTCTATAGCAAAAGCAGTTTGGGAATTTAATTGCTTGCAATACATTAAAGAAGGATGCATAGGTATTTTCTAGAATGATATGATATTCCCTGGTATGTGCATGTTATGTGCAGATGATATACTGCTATGATGAACTAAAGCAGTCATTACAAGGAGTTAGGAAGGTATGCAGTAGAATCAGATGGAGTAAAGAGAAGTAGAAGTGAAATGATATATGTAGAGTGCACGTTTAATGGGGACAAAAATAGTTAAAACTGAGAACCAATAAAGGAAAAATAATCAATTTTGTTGAATGGGATCACGCATGAAAAAGATGAAGAAACTGTGGAGGATTTTACTAATAGAATCAATCATGGGTAGACAAAATGGAAAAAATTATTGGACATGTAATTGCAGGAACTCACTCAGACATAGGTTCTTACTATATTTTCCTATCCATTTAGGCCTATGGTGATACAAAGTAGATTCTTTTCTAGCTTGTGCCTCTCATTTGAAAGCCAGAGAAGTTATCCATTCACTACGTCATGGGGGTATAATATGAATCAGCATGTACAACGGATTTTTAGAGCTTAAAATTTTTAAAGGTACCTCAACCTGCAATTTTATGTGAGGCATGATGCAGGATGCTCAAGATTCACTAAGAGTAAAAACGTAAATGTAGCTGTGATGCATATGGTGAGACAAGTTGATGGGAGTAACAAATCAGAATACAATTTAGAAATTACAATGCAAGAAGATGATATACCTATACAAGAAGAATACAAGTCTAGTGGTTTTTCCTATACAAGGAGATAATATGAAGGAAAATCACCTAATATGGTTTGGCAAACAACCATGCCAACAAGAGATGGCTCCTGTCTAAAGCAGTTGCTGAATCCAAGTAGTAGGAATCAAGAAAAGAGGTAGACGAAAGAAGACATATGATAAAAGTGACAATATAGATTGTAAAGTGATTACAGATTTAGCTTTGAGCGAATGAGATTGAAGAAGGATGATAAATAAAGCCAATCCAAAATAGATGGAATAATGCTCTGATAATCATCAATGTCATTATTACTCACAAAGAATGGGTTTTGATTTGGACTTTGGACTTTTTGGAGTAACCTTGACACATACCTGCATTGCGTAAGAAACATTTACAAAAAGGACATGCAACTTTCTTCTTAAGACTGATATACAAGAAATGACTATAAAAAGGAAAGGAAAAAATAGAATATTTTACATTATGCTTTCATCTGGTATTCCAACTTATCTGGCATTTACCTTATAAAAGTAATGCAACAAAGCTGAAGATTAATAAACAAGCATTCAATGGTCTAACTCATTTCGTTATATTCTTGATGAAATAGACCATCTCTAACTCAATGAAACTTTAATTTATAGATTAATTATGTGCCTAACACAAATATGTTTTCAGATTTTGATCTACTGAAAATAGGGCATAACCAAGTTGTCTCAAAATATTAAAATTTGGATTTTATTCAAGAATGTCCATTGTTTCTTATTACTTAATAAGTTATAAGCTAGAGAATGAAAAAGCAATATATGCCATGTTCTGTAGTTACCTAGAATCACTTTAAGTTAATTGGATGGCTAAATCAAAAACTACATGGCACATCTACAAGCCCAAAAAAAAAATACTTACTTGTAAGCAAGCTAATGTTTCTCCAAAAAATATCAACTTCCCATTTGCTAGCAAGCAGATTCTATCAAACAGACCAAAAACTTCAGTGCTGCTATTGTACATTGTGAAAATTATTGCGCAGCCTCTGCTCTTTAGCTTCTTCAATGTCACCATCATCAAAAGTGAAGACACACTGCACACCATGAAATGTTCTCACCCAAATGCTGTAATATATGCACATAATATCATAGATGAACTAAACAGTTGCTATTACAGACTGTTTATTTTTATCCATGCAAGAAGCATATGATTAGGCATGACAAACCAGTCAAGATGATAAAGTGGTTCGTCTATGAATAAAAAAGGTGGTCTTGCCAGCAATTCTCTTGCAATACTTAAGCGTCTTCTTTCTCCAAATTCTAAGCTCTTCCTGCGGCAGCTGCCCCCTATGAATGCATCTGCACAGTTCTCCAAAGACATAGCTGAGATTATATCATCCACAAGGGTTATCCTTTCCGCAGAAGAGCATTTTGGTACTTGTATAAAGGATGAGTAGTAAAGCATCTCACGCACGGTGAGGTTTTCAATAAGATCATCCCTTTTACGGACATATCCCTGCATGATAGAGGGGAAAAAGTTCTTAAATTACCGGCAAAATTGCTAAGACCATCAAGGCAGACTATTTAACAACTACTTGTCTAGTGCCTAACACATCATCCATGTGATTTGCAAGTTTTCAAGCACTATCACTAGCACTTCTAAACCGTGTGCTTGAACCAGAATGATCAACTGCATTGTAGAAGAAATGTCGGTGTTTTAAACAATAAAAATGTCAGCAATCATTGAATACAGTAATTGTATTTGTTGGAGTGTTCAATTGTTTTATAAATACTTTAAAATGACATTGACAAAGGCATAGAAGTTTCAATAAATCATATGCATGGCAATGGCAGCGCTATTCTCTTGCATTAAACTGTGTTAGAGTAAATTCCTGGGATCGTATTAAAAATCAATATCCATTTATTTTGGGGGAGGGGGTGTGGGAACTGAAAGAATTTGACTCTAGGTATATTCCAAGACATATAGTTAACATGATAAGTAGAAGAACCTCAACTGTCACTTAAACTAGAAACCTCTTGCCTGCAAATCCATATATATTCAAATCCTGAAATCTAATTTAATGGTGAGCTATGAATGCAGGCTGCTTTTGAAAGAAAAATGTGCCTTGACTGGGTAACATAATCCCACACTTTGTTTATCTCATTTAAGTTAAACGAGTATATTTTAATATAATTGAACTTAAGCCACCATTGTGAGCTACTTACAAATGTCCCATACTTGAGCTGTGATTTACGGCCGTTCACGAGTACTTCTCCGTAGAACTTAGACTCCGGTGGCAACATTCCTGACAGCAAAAAATTGAAGAAAACATTTTAGGCATTAATAATCGGTAACGATCACCCGATAGGATGATGAGCACCAACTACTGATATATTTTTCTACCCAACCATTAACCAAAAACAATATCATACCTAAGCAAGGAACTCTGTAATTAATTCTAAGGGACAAAAATGAAGAATGGGACAAAGATGAAGAATGCAACAAAACTACCACAAAATTATACACTTAAATTACAAAGAAATTAAATCCTAGTTTGAAATCAGTCATATTACAT
Organism: Gnetum montanum; assembly: GCA_015680685.1. Classification (NCBI taxonomy): domain Eukaryota; kingdom Viridiplantae; phylum Streptophyta; class Gnetopsida; order Gnetales; family Gnetaceae; genus Gnetum; species Gnetum montanum. The sequence goes on along the minus strand of MNCI01004998.1, from coordinate 134,292 downwards.
TTTTATAAGCACACTAGAATCTTAAATCAATCTGTAGAATTCCAGATACCTGAAAGAGCTCTGAGAAGAGTGGATTTGCCAGATTTGGGAGGACCCATGATGACGGTGAGAGTCCCAGGCAATGCATATCCGGAGCAGGTCTTGATGACCTTGCTGGAGTAAGCTCTCTTCCCTGGAATTGTGACTGTTACATCCCGCCATGTCATCACTGCAGCGGCAGTGTTTTTGCTCTGTTTCTCGGCCGCTACCAGGTCCATGCTTGTGGGTGGAGTCGGAGACTCACAGGTTTCGGAGGACGACTCAATTTCATCCATGGCGGTGGATTCAGCGCCGAATTACGCCATGTTCTGGAGGCGGAATGCAAAGTAATAGAGCGCGAAAAGAGCAGCCAACTGTTGCAGGATTTTGGTGGGCTGTATGCCATTTTTCTGGGCATCAACTTCATGAGAATATGGGTGCAATGTGAAAAGGCCCACGAGAAAACTTTGAAAAAGCAGAGAGAAGAATTAAAGCAAAGCAGCACCCAAAGTAGATCCCGTGTTTCCTTGGATCCTCCTCATCCTGTGCCTTTGGCTTGGATCGTGGGTTTTCCTTCTGTTTTGTCCTCCACCATGACGTGATGATTGGTAACATAAGCAGCAGATTCTTCCGCCGAAATATAAAAATAAATTAAGTCCCTTTGGCTCCTGCTGCTTTTTCTCTGAAAATCGACAGCCCGGGACACCGATGGACGAAGCTGGCATTGTCAATTAAACCACCCTACATATTTCGGAATCTAGACTTCCGAGGCTCTGTACTGGAGGGAATTACAAAAATTGAAATTGAAAATCGAATACAGAGAAATTTATGATTTTGACTGCACTGGTGCAATTCTTAATTCAAACTTTTACCAGTAGATGCGATGCAGCGATGGGTCCTGTAAACTGTTTGGCCTACCTGCAAATAGCCCCCTTTCCTTTGCTTTGCAGACCACGAAATATGATTGGGAAAATAATGGGAAACAGATAAAATCGATAGAGTGCCTGTCTTTCTTGTTGCTCAAGTGTAATTGTAGCATATCCGTTTTTGCAGGCATGAAATCATGAACCAGCATCAGCAAATAGATCTCCATGATAAAATTTCTATCGTATCATAGTTTCAATCAATAATGGTTATGGACTAGCTCTTTCAATACATTACTTTGATTACCATGTTGAATAGCCATCGACGCTGGTGGGGCAGGCCGTGACACAGCATTTGTTAAAGCTGTGGGAAGTAAAATAATGCAACATCCTACAACTATTTGCAAAATGATGGTCGAAACGAGCAAAGTTTTGACAGTGCTAGAACATTATTAAGGTAATTAAATTTAATTTGGGAGATTAATTTGATCTTTTGAAGTACTTGTTAAATAACGAAGCTTACCTTTATATTCAAATAAAAATGTGACGTTAATGTTAAATGAAAATTAAATAATAGAAACCAGAAACTGAAAATTTTTATTAGGTCCAAAAATCACAAAGGATTTGTTAGATGATTACAAAGCCTTAATATATTTTTGAAGAAAGTTGAAAACATCATTGATGTAATGCCCCAAGCAAATAGGGTCAATTTGAAAAAAGACAATCAACAAATTACAACTAATATTATAATTCATTCAAATGTGAGCCAAGGATGGGTAAAAGAAAAAGATGTGTTCATCATCTTCTATGCTTTGTTGGTATAGTCTACAAATATGCTCTTCTCTAGGTAAATTGATCCAACAACTTGTCTAGCAATTTGATTTCTTAAATAGATAGGAATCACAGAGAATAGATATTTTTGAGTACTAGATAATAAACCTCTTCTAATAAAATGTAAATAAAAATGTGTTTTCCTTGACATGTTCAACCAAACTATAGCCAAGACTTTTTTCTTTTAATATCCTCTATTGTAATATTCCATGATTGAGGCCATAATTTTCCTTGTGTAGCATTCATTTGTACTATTCCATTTTCTTGTGTAGCATTCATTATCTCCTTAGCATAATTGATTTCCTCCATGAGACTTAACTTCTAAGTGTATGCAATAAATTGACAAAGAGCTTCAACTTCAAGAGGAAGCAAATTTGCTTCTAAACATAAGATATCATAAGAAATATGCATTTTCACTTGAATTTACATACAAGAAACTGTATTTGAACATGCTATAATTTTTTCTAATTATGTATGGAAAGAGAATGTCCTTGTGCAACACACCCATATAATAATACAGGTTGAACAAGATTGTGAAAAGGTTTCATTCTTGATGAGTGGCGAGGTACCCCTATACTCAACCATACGAATACGAGCGTGCATGCGCGATCTAGTCGAACTCCGCAGACTAAATGCCTTACGCCACAAAAAACACTTGGGGTTAATCGTTCATTGTCTTCCCAGGCTTGCTTGTATGTGTCACGGTGTATGGTTAAGCAAGTCTGAGGTATGTGATTTTTTTGGTATTTTTCAGTTTATCTCCTAAGCTATGAGGGAAAGGGTTGAGAAACTAACTAACTCTAACTAATGTCCTAAGTCTAAATTAACTAGCGTCAGCATCCGTTCCCACTTACCGGACACACCCTGAACTATGCAACT
>MNCI01004998.1:62816-112561 GCA_015680685.1 Gnetum montanum | reverse complement strand
ACGAATGTGTACGGCTAGCCAAGGAATCGGCTACTCATCGCGATTATATTATCTTACCCTTACCTCCTAGAACGTAGGACAAGTACGATTTGATTACGAGCATCTATGGATGTTTACGGCTAGTCAAGGAATCGGCTGCTTGTCACACTTAGGCTATTTAGGTGCCTCAGTATGATCGCTTCGAGCACATGCGTTATGTGTGGTAATCCCAGTAACGATTAGCATTTGGTAGGCACAGTTGCACAATTCATGGTGTGTACGGCAAGTGGGAATGGATGCTGATGCTAGGACTTAGCGCTGTAGTTAGAGTTAGTTTTAGTCTCTCAACCCTTCACCCTTTAGCATAGGAGATAAACCTGAAAAGACCAAAAAAATCATATACCTCGGACTTACTTAACCATACACCGTGACAACAACAAGTAAGTCTGGGAAGACAACGATTAATTAACCCCAAGTGTTCTTTGCGGCATTTAGGCATTTAGTCTGCGGAGTTCGACTGGATCGCGCATGCTACGCTCGTTTCGTATGGTTGAGTGTAGGGGTACCTCACCACTCATCATACCCAATTTCACCTTCATCCTACATCAGGATGAATAGCTACAGTGGCATGACATGGAGGGAAAATTTATGTTATTGCCTAACTGATTCCTGCAATGCTTCAACAAATGCTTATATGATAGGGTCTTTAGGAACTTCATGTTGAGTATGTTATGCAAGATAATGATGCCAAGGATTATTGTCCCACTGAGGCATAATGTCTATGGGATCGCTAGTTAGAACAACGTCATGAATTTGCAAAGGAAAAAGGATTTAATGATTCTCCATTCTTGCTATACCAAAAAGATGGTGGAGAGCCCTTCTCTGGGGGTTTTCCATTTAGTGAAATTCCTCTCTTTGAATTTGGTGAATTAGGTCAAAACCAGAACCTGCAATCCACTATTCACAATCCTGGTTCTGGTAAGAATGGATCCAATAACAAAGAAGGATCCAAAGAGGCAAGCCAAGGTAGGGATGTGGATAAGAAACAAGATCGTGATCATGGTCATGATCGTCAAAGAGGGTGTGGTGGGCATTGTGATGGTGCTAGTCTTCCTTCCTCTTCACCTTCAACATCATCATCATCATCATCATCATCTAGCTCTAACCATAACTGCAAGAGGTGAGACCATGATGGAGGTGACCAGAATGATTGATGGGACCAAAATGATAGATGAGATCAAAATGACTGATAGGACCAAAATGATCGAAAGGATCATCATGCAAGGTAAGATCAAGGGTGCGAACATTCAAAAGAGGCACATCACCATGAATGAAGGGGTAGCAAAGGGCATCATAGGCACCATAATCATGGTCTTGATGAGCCTTTGCTTACTACCCAAAGTATGCTTAATATTTTAGAGGTAATATGAATTCTAACAAGGCACATGAAGGATAGTTGGATCAAAAGACTAGACATGAACAATATTCCTTAGTTCGAAGGGGGATATAACTCTAATCTACAGAATCATCTCCAAGCTTTTCAAGATGCATATGCCTTGTAGAACATAGAGAATGAGTGAGAAAACTTAAGTTGTTCCCAAGGAAACTCATCAAAGAAGCAGAGAATTGGTACTAGTCCTTAGAGTTGAAATCTATCAAATGATGGAGCACTATGCTTGAATTGTTTAATGATAAATATCAAACATACTCTAGAGTGTCCAACTTGAGAAGGCAAATCCAAGGATGGAAATAAGGAACACATGAACCCTTGGATGTTTCCATCAGTCAATACTATTCCTTAATGCACAAATGGCCTAGCCATGGTTATTCTCAACTAGATCAACTTCACCACATTGTAGACATTCTTTGATAAGAAATGAGGAGAACCTTGGGTGTCTATGCCCAAGGGCAACTGTCAGAATTAAGTGTCCATTAGATACAAAGATTAATCAAGTAGGTAGCTAAATAGGAGGATGAATTAACAAAGAAAAAAAGTGTAGAAGAATATAATTGCGATATTTTCATTTGCAAGAGGGAGGTTCGATTTTGTGACAGTGAGGAAGAATCCACACTTGATGAGGTGGTGAATAGAAAAACCTTACCACTCCAGAAATTTCAATCTGAAATTATAACCAAGGTTGATCAGTTATGGGAGTCCATGGAGAGCAGATTTCAAGCTGTCCTAAAAATTACTGAAGAGTCCAAAGAACAAGGTAATGATTGTGAGCGTAGGAGGTGTAAGGAAGTTGAACGTGCCTATAAAAAAGGTAAGAGTAAGATTTTTGCAACAAAAGAAGTTGCAAAAAGAAAATCAGATGATGATGGTGGGTGTGACATCTGCCAGTATGAACATCTTAAGGGATGTTGTCCCATAGTGTTACATTTACAGAAGTCTGGGGGTGTATGCTTTGAATCCACAACTAATACAAAGGTAAACATCAAGAAGATTATCTTATCCTCAAGGTAATTTTAGGCAGTTCCACCAACAATAGCAATATTATCCAAGAGAAACTCCATTGCAATCATAAGAGCAATATCAATAGTGATAGCAACCACAATCATGGGCATTGGCACAACCAAGGCAACAATATCCTTACACATAACTTGCTCCATATGGGTATTACGTTCAGTAACCCCTATCTCCATGTGACTCCTCCAATCACGTTTTTACTTTTCAATCTCACTACCACCCTTCTAATTATTATCAAACTCATTCTCAGCATGAAAGAAGAGATGCCACCTTTTATCCTTATTCTCCTCCTATCCCTGCACATGTTCCTCCTCCAGTTGCACAACTACCACTTACTCCACTTATGTAGGATAAACTACCAACTCAATTGCAAAAATGCAACACTACTAGGGCTGTTAATCTACAACTAGTTAATCAATTGAGTGGATCAAATACCTTTCTTTTGACCCCACAGTACACCTAAGCCCTCAAATACACCTACGGTTAACAACCCTGTCCATCCATCTTCCTCTGTATCAAATTCCTTTGATTCCCCTTCAAACCAAACACTGCCTAGGATCCATACTATGATGCTTACTCACATTGTATCTGATTAGATCTGTGCTAGAATCCTTCCCAGGAAATTAGCCGATCTTGGAAGTCCTTTCATTTATTTATAGATTACTAGGAATGAACTCTGCAAAGCTCTTCTTAACTCAAGTTCTAGCGTCAATTTAATTTTTGATGAGATGTACATTACATGGAACCTACCTTCTCTCAAGAAGAGTAATATCAAATTAGAATTGGTAGACCAGTCCATCACTATTTCATTGGGACTAGTGGAAGACATTGTTACCACTGTCTATGGGTCATCTTATCCTACTGTTTTCCTAGTGATCAAGGTGGAGAACTGTAAAGGGGATTTCCCAATCATCATGGGAAGGACATGGCTTAGCATCGTTGATGCAAGAATGGGCATCTGAGATCTTTCTCTAAAAATATCCAAAGAAAATGTATTCAGAATATCAAGAAGAAGCGAGTTCCATGCATCACATATAGCGATACAAGGTGTAATTGTGTGTGACAACTCTGGGCCATGAAATAAGCATCCATCTCTGCATGCAGGCAGTGTGCACCAGAAGTAGAAATTCAAAGGTGTCTGTATGCAGCAACCATAAAACAGGAGGGCATCCAGTGACTAACCACTGATCTTGAGAGCATCACACTTTGCATGGAACCAACTAAGAGCTTGACATGTGCATATGTTGCAGGCATGGATGAACTAGAGTAAGTTCATCATCAAATCTTTGATGATGCAAATGATGATACTTATTGGAAAGAGTTGGAGATTCTTGAAAATTTTAAGTAAGAGACCCTTGAACTAAAAATGCTACTAGTCGGAATGGAATATGTGTTTTTAAAAAATGGGAAGCTGGTCATAATCAATGTAAATCTTGCTCTGGAGTAGAAAAAGAGGCTATTGAATGTGGTTGAAAAATGGTTAGTAGCTTTTGCTTGGTCATATCTTGAACTCACAGGGATTGATCCTAGGATATTTCATCATCACATCTACATTGATCCAGCCATGAAGCCAAAGAGACAGCCATAAAGACGATTGAACCCCAAACTGAAGTAGGTTGTCAAAGAGAAAATCAAACAACTCTTCAAGGTGGGGTTCATTTATCCCATTACAGATATTGAGTGGATTAGCCCATTGTGATTGTGTCAAAGAAAGGAGGCAAGTGGCGGGTCTGCATTGATTTTTAGTTGCTAAATATGACAACATTAAATGACCATTTTCCATTGCCATTTGTTGATCAAGTGTTAGACACAATATCTGGGCATTGCTACTACAATTTTCTAGATGGTTATAGTGATTATAACCAAATTCAAATTGCACTAGAGGACTAGGTGAAGAAAACATTCATGAATCTTTGGGAACTTTTGCATATCGCAAGATGCCATTTGGTCTATGTAATACTCCTACTACATTCCAACGCTTGGTTATGAGCATTTTTCAATAGCAAATCAGAAGTGGTGTGGAAGTCTTCATAGATGACTTCTCCACTTATGGAGCTACATTTGAGCAAGCCCTAGACCGCCTTGAGCAAGTGCTAATACAATATGTTGAAACCAACTTGCAGCTTAATTAGCAAAAAAGTCATCTAATGGTCTAGGAAGGCATTGTATTGGGGCACAGAATATCACAAGTAGGAATTGAGGTAGACCTTAAGAAAATAAGGTTCATCCAAGGAATAACCTGCCAACTAGAAACTATCAAAGATGTTTGATCATTCCTTGGATATACTGGCTACTATTGGCAATTTATAGAGAATTTCTCTAAGATCAGAAAGCCATTGGTGAAGCTAACAAAGAAAGATGCTCCATTTATATGGACTGAGGAATGTAAAAAAACATTCCAACAATTGAAAGAGAAACTTGTAGAAACTCCAATTCTACAAGCACTTGATTAGTCCAGACCATTTCATGTCAAGATGAATGCATCAAATTATGCCTTGGGAGCTATGCTTACATAAATGGATAACAAGAAATGTTCATACTACATCCACTACACTAGCTAAAGCATTGTGGGTGCACGATTGAACAACACCACTATAGAAAAAGAATTGATGGTAGTGGTGTTTACTCTATAGAAATTCAGGCATTATGTGCTTGGATACAAGGTGTTTGTGCACATGGATCATAGTGCCATCTACTTCTTGATGAACAAGGAAATGGTGAGCCCCCGTGTCATATGGTGGCTGGCAATCTTGCAGGAATTCAATCTTACAATGATAGATCAAAAGGGCACTAAAAATGTGATCATTGATCACTTGTCCCAGCTACGATGGGACAACAAAGAGGAAGAAAATCCACTATTTCATATGTTTCCTGATGAACTCCTCTTTGTTGGGGCTATAACTGAGCAATTGCCCAATGAGCCTAAATGGTATGATAGCATTCTCACCTATCTTCTCACTGAAGAGATGCCACAATGATTAGACAATCGAAAGTAATAATAGTTTCTTCACAAGGTAAAACACTTCATGGAGATCAATAGACATCTCTACAAGGTGTGTGTTGATGGCTTGGTTCATTGGTGTGTCCTTGATGCCGATCAACTATGCATTCTCCAATATGCTCATGAAGGCACTTGTGGAGGACACTATGCTAGGAGATGCATGGCGATTAAAATCCTGATGGTAGGGTATTGTTGGCCAAAAATCTTTAGGGATGAGCACCATTATGTTCATTCTTGTGAATGATGCCAATGAGATGGTGGAATGACTGCTCGAATGGAGGGACCTCAATAATGGATTCAATGACTAGAACCCTTCGACATCTAGAGCATTGATTTCATGGGTTCCATCATGCCCATGTTAAATGGTAAGGCATACATAATAGTCACTATTGACTATTGTACAAAATGGGCAAAAGTAGTAGCTATCATCTACTGTACATCTTCTATTGCTACTCGGTTTTTACAACAAAATGTTGTAAATAGGTTTGGTGTGCCACGTGCATTAATTTATGATAATGGAACTCACTTTATAGGCACTACTTTTTGGAAGCTCATGCAACACTTGGGGGTTGAAAATAAACTCACAAAACCTTACCACCCCCAAGCCAATGGTTAAGCTGAGGTTACCAATAGGAAAATCACAAGGATTCTAACAAGAATTGATAGTAAGTATAGGAAAGACTAGAGCACAAAACTCAATGATGCCCTTTGGGCCTACCGCTCAACATGAAAACTTCCTATAGGCTATTCTCCCTATGAGCTTATGTATAAAAAATTACCAACACTTCCTATTCAATTTGAGCTCTGTACACTTTCAATAGCCAATGATCTCAACCTTGACTTGAGTCTAGCATAAGAAGAAAGACTAATAAATCTCAACTTGCTAGATGAAAATTGATTGGTAGCCCTATCATCTAATGAGTTGTACAAGTCCTACAACAAAAAGTGCCATGACCTTAAAAATTCAATTTTCAAATAGGAGATAAGGTTCTTTACTAGAACCCCACACACACACCTCAACAAAATAAGTTCCAAATGTTGTGGGAAGGACCTTACATCATTTACAAAAATTTGTCTTCTAGGACCATGATGATCTACAAACCTGAGAGCTTAGACAAGAAACAACTAGTCAACATCCAACAAGTCAAACCTTTCCATAAGCATAAGCTAGAAAATACAACAAATGCCTCATCAGATGGACAACCACGGTCCATATTTTAGATCTCCTCCTTTAAACTTAGTCGTGGGGGAGATAGCCACCCAACTCCTTAGTTTTTCATATTTTTGTTTTACACATTTTTATTTTATAACTTTTGTTTTACACATTCTTCATTTTACATCTTCTTATTTTCATGTTATTAATCTTTTCTAATTTTTGTTTTACACCATTGTTAGTACATTTGCTATTTCTTGAATATTTTACACTTTCTTTTATATTTTATTTTATTTTATTTTGATGTGATTTCTAAATTTTTGTTAATAAGTGCCAGGCACAGTGGTAATGCATTGCTTGATGGTGCTATGTACTATTTTGTTATTTGATTGTTGGTGTCTGGATTTTGGCTTTGAATTTTGTTACAGATGATTAGGGCATGGTTTCTTTTTCATGCAACATGCAGTGAGTCCACAGCATCCACCCATCCACAAAATCTATAATTTTTCTTATTCTAGAAATATGCAGTCCCTTTTTCATTAAAAAAAATTTAACAAATTTATGACTTTGATAGTTTCTAGAATTGGAAAGGATTCAAAGGTTTGAACAGGGTGTAACTTTAAGGGGATTTCATATTCTTTATGCCTTTCTGTTTGCTTGGGTGCATGTGTGTTTTCATGGACTTCTTGCCATTTTGTGTCAACCAATAAAAGGAAGTTGAATTAGTCTTAACATGGTGTGGTTCTTATAAAAAAAATGATGGGAATTCAAAGCACATCCCTCAGACAAAATAAGCACACANTAGTTTCTTCTAGGTTTTTGTACTTAACCTTTCATAACCATTAATTATCCATGGAGCCCATGGACTCTTTGGTTTGAAGTTATGCAAGGGCATAAAAGGCCTGTACTTGCTTTTGGGGAGGACCCACTTGCATATCTTTTGGTTGGATTAGTTAAGTTCTTTACCCTTAAACACTCTTACAATCAAATCCTTTTGTTTACCTCGTCAATGACATCCAATTGTGCACATCTCCACAACATTTTTTAGTAAACTTTTCTTTTTATTGTTGTGAATTCTTACACCCTCTTCAAATATTTTCTTGTGTAGAAATTTTTCAAATTTAATGAACTGCTTATCTATTTTACCCTATTTGTTATCCTTCTTGCTAACACTCCTAAAGGAATCAATCTACCACAATCACAACCTAGTTGAGTGTAACCATCAATGAGAGAAGGCATTTAACAGCTATGTGTTACACATTGCATACTAATTCACAATTCTGTTGTGATTGTAGTGGGAAGCATGGATTGGAAGCAAGACTATCTTCACTAAGGATGATGTAGCAGTACCACACAACGAGGATTGTTCATGATCATTGGCTCTTCTTTCTCACTCTTTAGTCACCAAGAGGGGTGGATGTTAGCTCTGCCTAGGGTGTTCACTTCTCTTATTGTGAACACCCAATTTTGTAAAAGAGTATAACTCTATATACTTGGGCACTTAAAGTCTGTTTATTCTATCTAAGTCAGTTTGTGTGTCAGTCAATAATCCCATATCTTCCCAATATTTTCTAAGGAATTTGTTCCTCCTCTTCTTCACTTAAGGACGTGTTTTCATTTAGTCATGGTGGTATTGTGGGTTATGTTTTGGCATGCTTTGCTATTAGATACCCAATATTAGAGCCACAACATCGGATACTCGATGTTGGAGCCCAGCACACGATGTTGGATATTTGATATCGCAAAGTATACACCGACATATAAATATAGCACTTGGGCTCACGATTTGCAAATAGTTTTTCATAGTTTTGAATAGAGTAGTGAAGCTCTTGTAGTTTGTTTTCTCTAGAGTTAGAATATTTTCTAAGTTCCTGTAGTAGGAGTTTGAGTGTGTACGAATCTTTATTTAAACATTAATGTACCTAAGTGCAACAGTGTGACAGGAATAAAAATGAATCCTTTTGATAATTGATGAAGCGGTTACTCTAATTATTAGAGTGGTTATTATTAGAGTAGTTACTCTAATTAGTAGAGCAGTTATTTTTGGGTTACTTTTAAGTTTATAAATATAGCACCCAAGCACACAATTGGGAGTATGTTTTTAGTAGTCAAGTAGCGAAACTCTTGTAGTATGTCTATTTGAAAGTTAGAATATTTTCCAAGTGCTCGCAGCAGGAGGTTTAAGTTTGAATGGATCTTTATTCAAGCATTGATGTACCTAAGCACACCCTTGTGTTGGCAATAAACACGAGATCTTTGATTCATCCTTGCAGCACTTTAGATTTTTTTTCTTACACATTTATATTTTATTTCATTTTATTTTATGCACTTTACATTCGTGTTATTAGTGAAGTAATTCATTTTGATCAATTAAGCAAATTGTTAAATTACACAAGCATGAACCCTTCGAGTAGACATGTGACACTTAGTAGCTCAGAAACAATTAGCGTTTGATAGCCTAGTGTTTGCACGAAGTTCAGGATGTGTTCAGGAAGTGGGAATGGTTACTTGTGTTAGGCTAGATTAGACTTTAGTTTCCTTAGTAATTAATCACTTTTACTTTTAATCACTCTTACTTTTATTCTTGTTTGAGGTGAGTAATTCCATAAAAACATAAAATAATAAAAATAATATGCCTCAATCACACTTAACCATACAATTGCATTCCACAAGTGGGACTGGGAAGATAACAAACGAACAACACACACACACACCATTTAGCTTTAGTGTACTTAGTAATTACAATCTGTGGAATTCGACTAGATTGCATGTGAACGCTTGTAATTTATATGGTTGGGCGTAGGGGTATCTTGCCGCTCATCATTGGCATTGTTGCCAAGGACTGAAGTTCTTCGTGTGCTATCAAAGCTTAGTGAAATCTAGTAACCTCATTGTTCGAACCCCAAGTGTCAAATCCTACAAAAAAAATTATCCTTATTATCATTAAATTAAATTTTAAACTACACACTATTTATTAACACAAAATTTCTTCTTCTCATAGGAGCCCATCTTCGCCCAGGGTAGTTCAAGTACCTCAACAATACCAAGTGGTATATGCTCATCCTGATGAGTATGTACCAGACTTTACCTTTATCTTACATCAAGATGAACTGATGCAATGGCGTGACATGGAAGGCAACATTGTGTTGCCACCTGACCAATCTATTCTAGCAATGTTCTAATTAATGCTAGCACAACATGGGTTTCAACGTCTCCATGGAGAATATGAGATGCGAGATCCCGACTCAAGGGATTATCATCCCACTGAAGCACAAAGATTAAGGGATCGCCAGTTGGAGCATCAACATGAGCTTATGAAGGGCAAGGGCTCAAACATCTTTCCACCTTCGCTTGGCCTAATTGATGAAGGCAACCACTTCTTCAGTGATTCTCCTCTCTTTGATTTTGTTCAAGGAGCCCTTAAGCAGAATGTACAATCCATAGTTCATAATCTAGGTTTTGGTCAAAATGGATCCAATGACAAAAATGGATCCAAAGAGGCAAGTCAAAAAAAGGAGGATAAAGGAGATCATGATTGTGATCGTGGTCATGAGCAAAAGGAAGGGTGATAGGCATTAATGCAGAGCAAGTTCCCTTTCTTCTTCCCCTTCATTATCTTCTTCTTCTTCATATGGTTTAAATCGTGGCTACAGAGGAAATAATTGTGATGGAGGTGATTGACGGGACTAGAACAATAGAAGGGACTGTCAAGATAGTCGTGACTGAAGATGTGGACAATCCAAAGAGGCCCATCATCAAGAAAGAAGGGCTAGTAGGAAGCATCATAGGCACCACCATCATGGCCTTGATGAATTGCTACTTACTACTCGGGGCATGTTGAATATTGTAGAGGCTGTAAGGATTCCAACAAGGCATGTGAAGGACAGTAGAATAAAGAGGCTTGATATGAATAATATCCCTCAATTCGAAGGAGGATATGATGCTGATCCACAAAATCATCTCTAGGATTTCCAAGATGCATGTGCCTTGTAGAATATTGAAAATGAATGGCAAAAGCTAAAATTATTTCCAAGGACATTCATAAAGGAAGTAGAAAGTTGGTATTGATCCTTGGAACTAGAATCAATCAGGCAGTGGAGTACGATGTTGGAATTATTCAATGAAAAATATCAAACGTACTCCCAAGTATCCAATTTAAGAAAACAAATTCAAGGATGGAAACAAGGAAATCATTAGTCCTTGGATGTTGCTATTGGTTGATACTACTCTCTGCTGCACAGGTGTCCCAGCCATGGATACTCTTAGCTTGATCAGCTTCTTGCCATATTGTAGACAGGTTGCGGTTTGAAACCAAGAAAACCCTTGGTGTCTATGCCCAAGGAACATATACAGAGTTGAGTGCCCATAGGATTCAAAGATTAATTGAGTAGGTAGCCAAAGAGGAGGGAGAGTTGAGAAAATGTGAAAGTGCAGAAGAATACAATAGAGATCCCTTTATTCAGAAAAAGGAGATTATATTTTGTGATAGTGAGGATGAATTTGCTAGAGATGAGGTGGTGAATCAGAAAACTTTACCATTCCAAAAATTGTAGTTAGAAATTATGGCTAAGGTTGATCAATTATGGGACTCCATGGACAATAAGTTTCAAGTTGTTTTAAAAATTGCTGAAGAGTCCAAGGAGCAAAGTGGTGAGCGAGAGCATCAAAGATGCAAGGAGGCTGAACGTGCCATATCTAAAGGTAAAGGTAAGATGGTTGTGGATAGTGATTCAGATGATGATGGTGGGTGTGATGTTTGCCAGTATGAACATCCTAAGGGATGTTGCCCAGTTGTATCACACTTATAAGAATTTGGGGTGCATGCCTTGCATGCATGACTTGCACAAAGGTAAACACCCAAAAGATTGCCTTATCCACAAGGCAATTCTTAACAATTTCACCAATCACAACAATACTATCTAAGTGGAACTCCTTTGCAACCTTATGAAGTATATTAGTAGTGGCAGCAACCACAATTGTGGGCATTACCACCTCCAAGATAGTAATACCTTTACCAGTAATCGAATCCCTATGCTTATTATGTTCAGCAACCTTCATCTCCAAGGGACTTCTATGGTCATATTACTACTTACTAGTCTCACCACTACTCTTCTGAAACATATTAGTCACCCTATCCAAGGAGGGATACCATCTCCTACCCTCATGTACCTCATGTCCTTGCACCTACTCCTGCACCTCCTACACAACTACCACCTACTTCATCTATGCAAGGTGAATTGCCTACACAACCACAACAAAGGAATGCTACGAGGGTAGTTAACTTGCAATCGGTTAACCCATCTAGTAGGTCAAAACCATGAACAAAGAAAAGACCCTTCTTCTGACCTCACAGTCCACCAAAGCCCTTGAATACATTAGTGGTTGGTAACCCTGCTCCTCTACCTTCCTCTATTTTTTCTTTATCCAAGTTCCCTTCAAATCAAAATCCCTCTCGAATCCATACTGTAATGCTAACACATACTGTATTTGATTGGATTTGAGCTAGTAACCTGCCTAGAAAATTAGTTGATCTTATGAGTCCCTTAGTTTACTTGCAAATTGCTGGGAATGAGCCTTGCAAAGCTCTTTTGGATTCTGGTTCTAGTGTTAATTTGATCTTGCATGAGATGTACACAATGTGGAACCTTTCTTCTTGAAGAAGAGCAACATCTAGCTAGAATTGGTAGACCAATCCATCATTGTTCCATTGGGACTGGTTGAAGACATCATCACCACCATTTGTGGGTGGTCATATCTCGTTGATTTCCTAGTAATTAAAGTGGAGAACTGCAAGGGGGACTTTCCAATCATTATGGGAACGACATGGCTAAGTATTGTAGATGCTAAAATGGGCATTAGAGATCTTTCCTTGGAAATATCAAAAGAAAATGAATTTGGAAAGATCAAGAAGAAGAGAGTTCCATGTATTGCGTATAGCGATTTAGGGGGTCATTGTGTGCAGAAGTTATGGTCAATAAAGCAAACATTTATCTTTGCATGTAAGCAGTGTGCACTAGAAGCTGATATCCAAAGATGTCTGTATGCAGCAGTCACAAAACAATAGGGCACACAGTGGCTAACAGCTAATACTAGCAGCAGTACATTATGCATGGAACCAATTGAAGGCCTAATGTATGAGTACATTGCAAGTATGGATGAATTTGAGGAAGTTCATCACCAACTCTCCGAAGGAGCAAATGATGATGTCAATTAGGGTGTGCTAAAAATTTGGAAAAGGTCCAAGTCGGTAGAAGTAGTAGCTGTCACTAACTGTACATCCACCACTGCTGCTTAGTTTGTACAACAAAACATCGTAAATAGGTCTGGTGTACCTTGTGTATTAATTTCTGATAATGGAACTCATTTTAGAGGTGCCACTTTATGGAAATTGATGCAGTGCTTGAGGGTTGAACATAAACTCACAACACAATATCACCCCCAAGCCAATGGTCAAGCTGAAGTCACTAATCGGGAGATTACAAAAATCTTAACATGTACCATTAGCAAATACTGAAGGGACTATAGCACTAAATTAAATGATGCCCTTTGGGCCTATCACTCCACATGAAACTTTTCCATAGGTTATTCTCCCTATGAGCTTATGTACAGAAAACTACCAACTTTGCTTATCCAATTTGAGCTTCGTACACTCTCCATGGCCTGTGACCTTAACCTAGATCGAAGCCTAGCATAGAAAGAATGATTAATGACTCTCAACTTGTTAGACAAAAATTGATTAATGGCTCTATCATCCAACGAGATGCATAAGGCATTCAACAAGAAAAGCCATGACCTCAAAATAAGAAAAGTCAAGTTTCAATCAGGCGACACGGTTCTTTATTGGAATGCTACACATGTATACCAACGAACCAAATTTCAAACATTGTGTGAAGGACCTTACATCATACATGAAACTTTTTCATCTGGGACCATGATCATCTAGAAACCTAAGAGCCCAAATAAGAAACAACTAGTCAACATCTAACAAGTAAAACTTTTCCATGAGCCCAAGCCAACCAACGCAACAAACACCTCATCAGATGGACAAGCACGCTTAATTTTTTGAATCTCTCCCTTCCAACTTAGTTGTGGGGGAGATGGCCACCCATACTAACACTTTGTGTGGCTCCTCAATTTTTGATTTTTTTTTTTTACACATTTTTGGTTTTACAACTTTTTTTTTCATCTTCTTTGTTTTACATATTTGCATTTTTAAGGCTATTAGTCTTTTCTTAGTTTTTTTTACACCATCATTAATATATTTCAATATCTATTGTCTACTTTTACTTTCTTTTATGGTTATATTTGCTTATGTTTGGTGTGTTTCTTTACTTTTTCTACTAATAAGGTGGCAGGTACAATGGTAATGCATTACTCAATGGTGGTATGTTTCATTTGTAATTTGATTCTTAATGTTTGGTTTTTGACTTTGATGGTCGTTACTGGTGAGTAGGACATGGTTTCTTTTCATGTAATAGGTAGTGAGTCCACATCATCCACTCATATACTTTATGGTTTTCCTTGTTTTGGAAGCATGCAATCTCTTTTTCATTAATGCAACTTTAATAAATTGGTGACTTGTGTAGTTTTCAGAATTGTGAAGGAATCAAAGGTTTGGATAGGGTGTGGCTTCAAAGGGATGTAGTGTTCTTTGTGCTGTTCTATTTTCCTATGTGCAGGAGTTTTCTCATAAGTTTCTCATTGTTCCATGTCATTTCACAATAGAAAGTGAAATAAGTCCTTGCATGGTGTGGTCTTCATCAAAGAAGAAGAAGAAGAAGAAGATGAGGATTCAAAGGACGTCCCTTGGACAACATAAATGTGAAGATCACATGGATCTTTGCATGGGGTGGTTCCCATTAAAAAAACCATGGGAATTCAAAGCACATCCCTTAGACCAAATAAAAGGGCTACAAGCATTGGTTATGAGACTTGTCTTGTTTCCTCTAACTAAGGCCATTTCTTACTTCTTATCTTCTCTCCCATTTGGACCAGTGGTTGTTTTGTGGGATCATTCTTGTATTTCAGGGGATGGACTTGCCTTAGAATGTTGATGCAAAGTCATTGAAAGTGGTTGGTTTTGATCTAGACTAAGGAAGGATCCTACCAAGTCAATTAATCACAAACTTGACAAGAGGCTGTATATGACCATAATTAGAAACTCCATTCCACTTTCTCTATCATCCATCTATGCTTTCCATATCTCACTTCACTACCAGTTTCATGTTTTAATTCAGTGTTCTGGTTTGATGTGTCGGGTTTCTCAGTCAATTACTTTCGGGTTTTTGCACTTAACTTTCCATAATCATTAATCATCCATGGAGCCCATGGACTTCTTGGTTTGAAGTTATGCAAGGGAATAAAAGGCCTATGCCTACTTTGGGGAGGACCCACTTGCATATCTTTTGATTTGGTTAAGTTAAGTTCTTTATCCTTAGACATTGTTACAATAAAATTCTTTTTATTTACCCCATCCATATCATCCAAATTATACACACCTTCACAACTATTTGTAATGAATTCCTTTTTATTGTTGTGAATACCCTCTTTCCACTACTTCTTGTGTCAAGCTTTTTTTAAATTATATGGATCACTTCTCTTATTTAACCCATTCATTAGTCTTTCCTCTAATAATATCAATCTATCTATCTATCACAATCACAACTTGGCTAGATAAAATCATCAACGAGACAAGGTATTCAACCATTATTTATGTACTATATATACTAATCCTTGGTTTTGTTGTGATTGTAGTGGGAAGCGTGGACTAGAAGCAGGATTTTCATCACCAAGGAGGATGCAACCATATCACTCACGAGAGATTGTTCATGATCACTGGATATCTTCTACCTCTCCCTCATTCTTTTGTTGCTAAGAGGGGTTGGATGTCCTTTGGATCTGTTGATGTACTTTCCTAATTATCATGAACATCAATTTTGTACATAATTGTAATATTGTATGCTCGGGCACTTCTGTATTTGTCTGTTTTCTCTATGTCACTTTGCATGTTAGTCAAATAAGTCCACACCCCCTAATATATTTTGTAAAGAACTTGTTCCTCTTCTTTTATACTCGAGGATGAGTTTTCATTCAGTTGTGGGGGTATGATGAAGCAGTTACTCTAATTATTAGAGTGGTTATTCCTAGGTTACTCTTGGGTCTATAAATACAACACCCAGGCGCACAATTGGGAGTATGTTTTTAGCAGTCAAGTAGTGAAACTCTTGTAGTTTGTCTATTTAAAAGTTACAATATTTTCCAAGTGCCTGCAATAGGAGGTCCAAGTGTGAACGGATCTTTATTCAAGCATTGATGTACCTGAGCACACCATTGTGTTGGCAATAAAAATGAGCTCTTTGATTCATCCTTGTAGCACTTGAGATTTGTTTTCTTACATATTTATATTTTATTTTATTCTATGCACTTTACATTCATGTTATTAGAGCAGTAAAGCAGTAATTCATTTTGATCAATTAAGAAAATTGTTAAATTACACAAGCATGACCCCTTCAAGCATACGTGTGACACTTGGTAGCTCAAAAACGATTAGTGTTTGATAGCCTATCAATGTTTGCACAAAGTTCAAGATGTGTTCGGGAAGTGGGAATGGTTACTTGTGTTAGGCTAGATTAGACTTTAGTTTCCTTAAAAATTAATCTCTTTTACTTTTAATCACTCTTACTTTTATTCTTGTTCTAGGTGACTAATTCCATAAAAACATAAAACAATAAAAATCATATGCCTTGGTCACACTTAACCATACAATTACATTTCACAAGTGGAACTGGGAAGACAATGAACAAACAACACACACACACCATTTAACTCTAGTGTACTTAGTAATTATAGTCTACGGAATTTGACCAAATTGCACGTGAACACTTGTGATTCGTATGGTTGGATGTAGGGGTACCTTGCCGCTCATCAATAATCCTTGTAGCACCGAGAACAGATTAATGTTTTCTTTAAAGAAATTTACTTTCATGCACTTTAATTTAATGAATTTAAATTAAGCAATTAATTTCTAGTTGTTAATAAACACAAGCATGACCACTTCAAGCATACATATAGTGTTTGGTAATCCAGCAATGTTTAATGTTTGGTAGGCCAGCAATGCTATATGTGTTTAGGATGTGTTTAGGAAAGTGGGATGAGTACTTGTGTTAGGCTAGCTAGGTAGTGAATGAATTATATCTTAAATTACTCTACCTTTTATTCTTGTTATAGGCAACTAAACTTATAAAACATAAAATGAGAAAAATCATGTACCTCAATTACACTTAAACCATACCCTTGAGCTTCACAAGTGTATTTGGAAAGACAACAAACATTCTCAACACCCATTTCACTTCCTAGAGGAACTAGTGCATTGGAGAACTATAGGTCCACAAAATTTGATTGGATCATGTGTGAATGCCTTAGTGATTCATATGGTTGGGCGTAGGGGTACCTCACCACTCATCATAAGGCATCCACCATCTTTGATGGAAATTGCATTGGAATCATTTGTATTGAATGTAAGTTGGTTTCTTTCTTTAATTACTCTCCTTAAATATTCTATTAAATTACTGTTAAACTTTAGTATATCTATTTCATCACACCAATGGTCTTGATTTTCTTTTATTTACATTGGTTACTTGTAATTGAGCACATGACTAGTATTCAAGAGAATTTAATTGTCAGTTATCATTTGGACCCCATCGAGTTGATTGTCAATTGGAGTTTTGTGGGTAGTCTTAAAAGACATGATTTTTCAAGCAAACAAAGCATCATACATAAGGATACCTTAAAGGATTATCCATGGGTTCTCCAAAGCATAGGTGCTTGTCCCTGAACTTATTATGATCTTTGAAAGTCTGATGCTTTCCATTACCTTGGTAAAAAGCTTAAGAACTAAGAGTAATGGTAGAATCTGAATCCCAAAAGCCATCACTAAAATTGTTTCCAACTGTTTCACCAAATTTACCACTAATATTTTTGTTGATTTGGGGTGCATCTACAATGTTCTTTTAATGCTTTTAGGGCTTAGAATTGATCACCAAACTGGCAACCAAATTAACTACTTCTTTGTACTAATTGATCTTACAAGTTTTGATCTCCTACTAGTCAAAAGGTTTTAGGCCATTGAAAAAGAGATGGAACTTGATCTTATCATGCATACCATGAATATATAACACAATGTCATAGTACTCCTTCAGGTAATCCTCTAGCTTTCAAATATGCTAGAGTTCTTATAAAATCATCCAAGCTTTAGCAATAGAAGGACTTGGATGGAAGTTCTTAATAAGGACAATTTTAAAATCATCCCATGTCTCTACTATCCTTCAAGATAATATAGACCTCATCTCCTAGATGATGTCAAGCCATCATATTTGAGTAACTCCTTGTAGGTATTGGAAAGTGATGCTAACATTGGAGTCCTCAAGATACTCATTCATTTCTAAGAACCACTTCATCTTAGAGAAGAAGGCATGTATGAGCTTGTTATCTCGATCTCATTTATAAATTTTGAACTCTTTGGTAAAATTTGGATGTGGACTACCCAAAACTAGATGCAATTATTTTTTCTTGTACAACTAATTAGTTCTTAAGTTTCTTACTTTTCATCTTGAGTTACTTATTCTTTACCTCAATGGTTATCAACCTTTGCAAGGTGTCCCTCATAGAGACTTGAACATCATCAATGAAATCCTTCATCTACTCCACATGATTCCGTAGCATAAAATTTTGTGCCACTAAGAGCTTGTGTTTGACACTTGAATTTGGTTCCTACAAGTATGACACATCCATTTTTTTCCATAATGTCATAAATAATTTTCATCCATTTAGCAATTGGTAAGCGGTTGAGGATTATGCTGCTAACTTCCAATAGTAGCTCCATTGCTTTTTCACCTTTCTAAGAGGATTCTCATTTTTCCTCTTTGAAGGCACCTCCTCTTCATCATCCAAATATTCATGTTCGGTCATATCCTCATGCACTTCATTGTACACACATTCTTCCATATTGTCATCCATAATTGACTCATTAAGAAGATTAGGACTAGCATGAGCATCATTATAAATTTAGCTTCATTTGCTCTTCTTCTTGTGCATCATGGGAACACATGAATCATGAGCAATAAACCATGTTCATGAACCATGAACCATCACTAGCCTTGAACTACAAACCACATCTTTAATACTAAGTGTTATAGTATCTTCCTTAAAAAGAACCACATAACATCATCCAAGAGTTTCAAATTAACTACAGTAGGAGAATAGACTCAAGGTAGATTATGTCTCAATGTTCATAGCACCTATGAGCATAACATAAGTATACATAACTTGTTAGTGCAAGGTTAGATGCATAGCAAGTATGCTTGAAGTAGTCATTTAAGCAATGGACCAATGGGATGTGCATACATATACAATGGTAGAAAAAGCACTAGCATATACACATGACACCATTTCCTTAAGAGATCTAAGATATGTTTCTACTCTAATACATCTAGTCCTAAGTCCCACTCCATAGAGAAGGGTAGTGGCCTGAGCCAGAGAGGCAAAGCCTTCCCAACAAGCCTACATATCCTTATGATGAGGTTCATAAAGGAATTAAGGTCATTTAGTTTTTTTAATAATGGTTAAGATAGCATGGAACCTATAAGGACCTTCACACTCATATGATCCTTATTTTGGAGGGAAATAACCTTTGATTTACCAACAAGATATTTTCTAATGCAAATCAAGTTCTATTATAAAAGACATAAAAATTAATTAAAAATGCACAAATAAATTGTAAATAAATAAGGCTTTGGTTCTTCATGTAGGTAAATAATGACATAGAACTCATGTAGTTAAACCCATTCTATTGAGAATCTAAGATGATGATATTGAATGTAATGTTTCTTATAAAAATTTATTATTTTCATTCATGCAAATTTGTTGTGTGAGATTATTTAATATATTTTAGCTCATCTTCCACTACTTGTATAGGACATGATGGTGTATCATATTTTATTATTCCACATTATTCCATATTCCAATTTCAAACCAAAGATGATATATCTCATTCTTGCCTTATTAATTAGTGCTCATACAAATATAGGAATATTTGAATGAAAATATTCTATTTTGGTTTGCATGTAATCTCTAATGTTTTTTTAATAAAAATAAAGATTTGATTATTTGTATGCTTTATTTTCTCATCTATTTGAAGCCCTTTTTCAAACAAATTTTTTGTTAGCATTTTGATGATGGCCAAATTTTGTTTTCAATATTATGTCTAGATATCTTAAGGTTAATTTGCTAAAGGTTATTTAAACCTACCTTTCTAAGTCTTGAAAAAGGTAAAAAAAAAAAAAACCATCAAATAAACATAAAATGACATAAAAATAACATATGTATGGTAAGTTAAAGTCTTCATGTTACCTTGTTTGATAAATAGGAGTTTTATCATCAACGATATCCAACATCCGATATCGAAGCTACAATATTGGATCCCTGATATCGAGACACAAGCTACTATGTTGAATATTCGAGTTCATGGACATGTGCAAGCCTATAAATATGACACTTAGGTGCATGATCTAGCAATAGTTTCATTTCACGTAGAGAAATTCTATGAGTTTTTTTTCTTAATTTTAGCACTTAGCACTTAGGAGTGTATGCCCACAGTATGATGTCAAGTGATTGAATAGAGTCTTGATTTGAGTGGAATGTATTGGAATGTACATGGACACATTTCATGCATGGAAATAAAGATTGAGATTGCTTTGCATCATTGCAACATCACTTAGTTTATTTACTATTTACTTAGAATAATGTTTACTACTTTCATTTAGCTTACTAATTACTACTTTCTTGGTTATTGTTTACTTTTACATAAATTTTACTCTTTTTGTTGTTAAGTGGAATGGATACAACTAACTTCTAACATTAAGTGTGATTGTTTGGTAACCCAATAGTATTATTACTTGGTTCACCCAGCAATGGAATACTTGGTAATCCCAGTAATGATTACATGAGTCCAAGACATGTACAAAGAATCAAGAATGGATGTTGATCACACTAGGCTAGATTAGATTCATTTATTATTACTTATATTTAGGAATCATTCCATTTACTTTATGTTTGCTAGGAGAAATATGGCCCATACAACATCAGTATCATACACCTCACCATGAGTTAAACCATATGCATCGCTTTTACTATCTCACGTGGGAAGACAACAATCACAAACTCTAACTAATTACTAGCATGATTACACTACCTTGTCCACAGAATTCAACTGGGCTATGTGTGAACACTTGTATCTCGTATGGTTGGATGTTGGACTACTCCACTGCTCATCATTGGTGCTATTATCAAGGACATGTCAATGTATGCTTAGTAATTGATTTTCCAAAGTTCGTTGTATTTGAAACACAAGGTCAAACTTTATAACCATAAGAAAAGCATACTTAACACATAACGTCTAAAAATAAACATGGCTTCAGACAAAGAAAAACCATCACCTGCCAAGGAGATAAGAAGAAGTAATGATAGAATTATTGATGAAGAAGAATGGGGGATGTCAATATAGATATGAATCACTTATGCTCACACTAATCCTTATCATCTAGAATTCACTTTCATCTTCTATTAGGATAATCAAATGAGGCAAGATAACATAGTCTTACCTCCAAAATTTGTAGCACTTAACATGCTCCAAATTGCTCTAAGGAAAATGCATTTGGACTAGATCTAAGAAGGGTATCATGTGACTTAGCACATGACAAAACCCTATGAACCCAAAAAGGAGCAGACGAGAAGAGATGCTACCATGGAGATCAAGCATGCACATAGCAAAGGGAAGTAGGCCAATACTTCTATTATCTTGGAAGAGCTTGATGCTGATGCATTCATTTTAGAACAACTCCACAAGAAGCATGAGTAGCCTTCAAAAACATTAATCATTAGACTTGAGGAACTTGTCCAAGCCCAACTTCATTCCACGTTAGCAGAGACACCTAAGGGGGAGGTTATTGACTCAAGGTATAAATGGGACTCAAGGCCAAGGGTTCCTATCAAATCCCACAAAAAATCATACAAGAGTCATGAAAGGAGAACAAGTTCATAGTGTTCTCTTGCTACCTCATTTGCCTCATCATGATCATTGGAGGACTCTAACAGGAGACAACATAAGTATTGGGACTATGATTGGGAAGGAAGGAGGACTCATGGCCATCATGACTGATATTCATAACACTCCAATACAAAAGATGAAGAACATGAGCAAAGGAGACAAAGAGAGCGAAGAGAGGATCAAGAGAGATATGAGCATAGAAGGGGTCATCATTACAATAGAGGATACAATCCCAACCATGATGATGTACCTATTATGGCAACCTAAAGCATGATAAATATCTAGGAAGCTATCTACATACCATGCAAGCATATGAGGGATAGCTAAATCAAATGGCTAGACATGAAAAATATGCTAAGATTTGAAGGTTGCTACAACATTGATCAACAACATCACCTTCAAGCTTTCCATGATGCCTGTGCCCTTCAAAATATAGAGCATGATTGGCAAAAGTTGAAGTTATTTTTTAGAATACTTGTAAAGGAGGCGGAGAGCTAGTATAGGTCATTGGCATCTAAATCCATTATACACTAGAATGTCATGATTGAAATCTTTAATGATAAGTACCAAACTTATTCATGAGTGTTAAACTTATGAAAAAAAATCTAGTGATGGAAGTAAGGGACTCATGAGACCCTTGATGCGGTAATGGATAGATACTATTCATTGTTACATAGGTGCCCATGCCATGAATTTTCATTAAAGGAACATCTCATGCACATTGTAGATGAACTATAGAGCAAAACTGGAGAGACCCTTAGAGTTTATGCCCAAGGAAAATTATTAGAAATGACTGTCCATCCTATTCAACTACTAATTGATCAAGTGGTAAAAGAGGAAGGTGAACTCAGAAAGAGGGAATCAATTGAAGAGTACAATAGAGATCCATCAATTTGAAAGAGAGATGCACGAGTCTATGAAAATAGAAGAGGAGGAAACCTTGGACCAGGTAATTCAACAAAAGAATCTACCTATTCAAAATTAGTTAATGATATAGCAGCTCAGGTAGAGAAAGTTTAGGATTTAGTGTATGAGAAATTTGCTACAGTCCTAAAAATTATGGAGGAAAAGACTAAACGAGCACTCAATAGGGGCAAGGAAAAGAAGAAGAAAAGAGACTATGGATGAGATAGTTACAAGAAAAAAGGAAAATTTGCTACTATTAAAGGATACACTGACTCTACTTCAAAGGAAGAGGAAGGATGCAAGGTGTGACTGTAGGAACATCTTATTTGATGTTTTCCTATTATGCCCCACTTGCAAGAATCTAGGGTATATGCACTCAATCCAAGCTTCATGAAAAAGGAAGGACCTAGAAGACTTCCTTATCCTCAAGGTAATATTAGGAAATATTTTTAGCCAACCTATTACCCAAGTGGATCCTACCCTTAACCATATGAGCAATACCAGTAGTAGTGGTAGCAACTACAAACATGGGCCATGCCACCACCAAGGCAAATAGTATCCATATCGATAACCTGTTCCTTATGGATACTATGTCCAATGTCCAATCTCACTAGTGAGTGTAATTGTCCAGACTCCACAGTATTATCCATTAGAATACCATAGATAAATGTTGCCAAGGACTGATCCTAACTCATATGTGCATCCATCAATAGTTGGTCCTTCTAACCAATACCTAAATCCTTTGCCACTAGTGCCACCTCTTGTTATGCAAGGAAAATTTCCATCACAATCCTAGCAAAAGAGTGCTACAAGGGTAATTAATATGCATAAGGAGATGGTTACCTATGAGTCTCAACCTAGGAAATAATTATTCTTCAGAATGAGTCCAGAAAAGACTTACAAGATGGAGAACATGTATAATTCCTACCTCATCTACATCAATTCCTTTTCAATGTAGCAAGCTTCTGACTTCATCAAGTTCCAACATCATAACTGTCATGCTCACCCAAATCATAACTCATTCGATCAAGGTAGTAGCTCTCCCATTGAAGAGAACTAATCCAGGAAGTCCCTTAGTCTATCTCCAAATAGCATGATAAAAACCATGTAAAGCTCTACTAGTTTTTGGATTTAGAGTAAACCTAATATCTTAAGACATGTACCAGGCTTGGAACCTACCACCATTGAAAAAAAGTAACATTTTCTTAGAGCTTGTGGACTAATCAATCATAGTTCCACTTGGACAAGTGGATGATGTTATTACTACCATTAGTGGCTAGTCTTACCCTACTGATTTTCTAGTCATTCATGTGGGAAAAAGCAAGGGAGAACTCCCAATTATTATGGGAAGAGCTTGGCTTAGCACTATGGATGCTAAGCTTGGAATTCATGACTTGTCCTTCGAAATTTCCAAGGAAGATAAGGCTGGAATCATACAAAGACAAAGAGTTCCATGTATCACATATAGCGATAATGGGTGCAATTGCGTGCAAAGAATTTGGACTATTAAATAAGAGGAGACTAAGGCATGCAATGGATGTGTGAAAACAAGATGTGTGAAAAATTATCTGTATATAGTAGCCACCCAACAAGAGGGTACCCAATGGTTGATTACAAGTGAAGAAACTCAATCTAATAAATACATGGAACTTGAAGAGCAAATTATTAGTACCTATGTAGTAGAAATAGATAAGTTTAAATAGCCAAGGAAAAGACAATCCTACCCTCAAATCAATCAGGAAGAAGAAATAAATTGGGGATACTTGGAGATCCCAGATACAATAGAACCAGAACTACTAGAATTGAAAGCCCTACCAACAATGTTAGAATATGCATTCCTAAACAATAAGAAGTTGGTCATTATCAATGCCAACCTAGACAAAGAGTAAAAGAGGAAACTACTAAAAGTGCCCAATAGATGGCCTACAATGTTTAAATGATCTTATGATGAGATCATGGGAATTGATCCATGAATTTGTCAACAATGGATCTACACTAATCCTACAGTAAAACCAAAATGCCAACCTCAGCAAAGGCTTAATCCTAAAATCAAGGAGGTAGTCAAGTAAGAATTGGAAAAGTTACTAAAGGCAAGATTCATCTATCCCATTATGAATAGTGAATGGGTTAGTCCTTTGGTGATAGTTCCAAACCATTTGCATCGACTTTCAGATGTTGAACTTAGCCATGTTTAAGGATCACTTTCCCTTGCCATTTTTTGATCAGGTCCTAGACACAATTTTAGGACACAAGCATTACAATTTTTTAGATCGGTATAGTAGATATAATAAAATCTGCATTGCACTTGAAGACCAAGAAAAGACCATGTTCACTAGTCCATGGGGAACATTTGCTTATAGATAGATGCCTTTTGGTCTTTACAATGCACCAATAGCCTTCCAGAGACTAGTCTTAAGTATCTTTTAGAAGTAGATAGCAATGGTGTTGAAGTTTTAATGGATGATTTTTCCACATTAGGCTAGATTTCAAATAAGCATTTGACCAATTAGAGTAGGTACTTAAAAGATGTGTTGAAACTAATCTAAAGCTCAATTGGTAAAAGAGCCATCTCATGGTCCAGAAAGACATAGTACTAGAACACAAAATCTCCCAAAAGGGTATTGAGGTAGATCGCAAAAAGATCAGAATCATCCAAAACATCACTCAATGTTAGTAAATAATGAAAGATGTAAGATCTTTTTAGTCCATACGAGATACTATAGGAGATTTGCAAACTTTTCAAAAATAGCTAGACTACATATAGAACTAAGAAAGAGGGATGCATCCTTCAAGTGGATTGAGTTATGTGAAAAGGCATTTGAAGCTTTAACCAGAAGTTAGTTGAAACACCAATCCTCTAAGCTATGGATTGGTCAAGACCATTTCATATCATGACTAATGCTTTCAACTATGCGCTTGGTATAGTACTAACACAACTTGATGATTAAAAGAGACCATACTACATACTATGTGCTAGCAGAAGCATCACACGAGCACAATTAAATTACACTACAACTAAAAAGGAGCTAATGGCCATGGTGTATGTGCTTGAAAAATTCAAACATTATGTGCTCATTTACCAAGTCTATGTCTACACTGATCATAGTGAGATCTAATTTCTGGTGAACAAGCTAGTGGCTAGTCCTAGAGTGTTAAGATGACTTGTGATTCTCCAAGAGTTTAACCTCATAATGATAGATAAGAAAGGAATAGAAAACGTGGTAGCTAATCATTTCTCTAGGTTAAAATGGGATTTAGACAACCTAATTGAACCTTTATCAAATCAATTTCCTAATGAGGACCTATTTATTAAAATAGTAAAGGCTGTAGATTCAATAAGGAAGCCATGGACAGTGTCACAACATAAGAGCTTTCTATTGAATGGAGTATAAAACAACGAGAACAATTCCTTCATAGAGCCAAACAGTACATGAAAATTAATGACAACCTATACAAGATTTGTGTAGATGGACTTGTTATATGGTGCATGCTAGAGTGTGACCAGTAGAGAGCTTTACATGACATTCATGAAGGCTGATGTGGTGGCCACTATGTGGGTTATAGAATGACACTCAAACTACTGATGGCAGGCTACTTTTGGCCTACTATATTTAGAGATGCCCATGTTTTTGCACAATCTTGTGAATGCTGCCAAAGAGATGGAGGAATTATGGCTAGATATGAAGGGTCACAACACTGGATATAGTCATTAGAGCCTTTTGATATTTTGGAAATTGATTTTATGGGCCCATTCAATCGATGTCAAATGGAAAAGTGTACATTATTGTGATTGTGAATTACTATACAAAGTGGACAAAGGAAGGATTAGTGAAAGACTATACAGCAAAAATAGCTACCAAGTTTTTCCAACAACATGTGGTGAACAGATTTGGGATACAAAGAGTGTTGACATCAGACAAGGGAACCCACTTCATCGATGCTACTTTTAAGAAACTTATGCAACAACTTGGGGCTAACCATAAACTAACAATGCCATACCATCCCCAAGCAAATGATCAAGTTCAAGTTACTAATCATGACATCACTAGAATACTTATTGGGATGGTTAGTAGATTTAGATGACATTGGAGTACAAAATTAAATGATGCTTTGTGGGCCTATAAGACATATTGGAAATTACCTATAGGATAATTCATATGAGTTGGTCTATGGCAAGTTTTCGACACTCCCAATCTAGGCAGAGCTTCAAACTTTAGCTACTACTAGTGAACTTGACCTAAACTTGAGTTTAGCCCAAAAGGAACATCTAATGAATCTAAATCTTTTAGATGAGAATTGGCTAGTAGCACTCATGGGTAGTTATGTCCATAAGCATTACTTCAAACTTAGGCATGGTTCATAGATAAGGAAAGTAACCATAAAACTAGGTGACGAGGTCCTTTATTATAATCCTAATCATTTACCCCCAAAAAGCTAAATTTCAGACACTTTGAGAGGGATCATACATTGTACACATCACTTATCCATCTAGTGCCTTACATATTCACCACCCATCCAATACACATAAGCTTATCCTTGTTAATGTCCAACAAGTCAAACCATATTACAAATATTCAAAAGAATCTCCTCAGCCAACCCACCAATCTTCTACTTATTCTATCTTCCATTTACTAGATCTTCATGATAGTCATGAGGGTGTCCATCTAGAGCCGTAGGTGCCATGCTAAATTTTCATGTTCTTTTTATTTTTCATATTCTTTAATCTTTTTTCATTCTTTGATACTTTTCATTTCTTAAAATTTTGAAATTCTTTGATATCTTTTGATTCTTTAACATTTTCAATTATTTTAACATTTTTCATTCTTTATCCTTTTTCACAATTCTTACTATCTTTTTCATTTCTTTCAGACTTTATTTTCAAACCCTTTGTAAACAATTTTGATTACCAATAAGACACATTACAAATAAAGGTAAGATGTAGTCCAATAAAGTGAAGATTTCTCTATATTATCAAGTCATAAGGGATTGATTATTTGAATAGTGAGCCCACATCATCCATCCATCCATTCCATTAATAATAGGTTCTTATCATGGCCATAATGACATTCTTTTCCATCATACGACTAAGAATAAACTTGTGATCATTATGCATGGATAGAAAAGTGAAGAACCAAGTGGGAATGAAAAGGGTGTGACATCAAGGAGATTTGTGGATTCTTTTGGATTATTATTGTGAGTACTATCATGTTGCTAAGGTTGTATTATATCCTTATAGATCTAACAAAAAATGGGAGTAAGAGTAAAATAAGTGCTACCTTTAAAGGCTGATAAAAATAAAAATAAAAGAGGACAAAATAAATTTCTAGGGGTTTCACTAGAAAGACATGTTAACCATGCTTGAAGGTAGGCAGCTTCTCAGAAATCTAAAAATAAAACAAAGTTCCATAAATAAAACTCCTTCCTTGGACAATACACCACGTGAAAATACTCCTTGCAACATTTATGGTGTTACGATTGTAATTCCAAGAGATGAAATGATGCGATGTCATTGGAATGTGGTTTAGACTTGGTATGAATCTTGAATAAAAAGGCTAGTAATTACTTTGACCACTAATAAAACACAAGAATTTATTATACCTATGGTAAGATATCTCATGTCTTGTTTTCTTCAATTTTTTCTAAGTCCATTTCATCTCATTGTTTGAATAGTAATAACTTATGATTTTGTGTAACATAGTGTTAGCTTTCAAATTCGGTGTTACTAACATGTGTGTTTTGCTAAACAGGTATGTGTTACATTCAACTCCTTAAGTGCCTAAGGACACTTTTTGGCATGGGTATACAAGGGCATTAAGGGTTGGAGCCTACTTTGGGAAGAATCCCCTTGTGTAATTGTTGTATCTTATACCTGCCAAGCAATTCCACATCATCTTGAACCTTCTAAACATTGATAAATACTTCCAATATCATTTATGCTATCCATTCTAAAAACATGAATTCATTACTCTTCTTACCCATATGATGAACTTTTGTAGCTTGAGATTCCTTCTCTATGAACTTTCAATAATGAATTTTTGACAAAAATATGCATATTTCCATTATCCAAACCCTTTGAGCAACCATAAAACCTTCTAAATGATCAAAAGAATTAATTTTTCCCATCACCCATTCATGAAAAATGAAATTTCTAGGGCTCTGATATTTGGTCATTGATATCAGGTCTACATCGATATCGAATCCCCAATGTCGGGTCTGCATCGAGATTGGGTCCCATAAACCTATATGTATGCAGGGACTTAGAAACTTTTTTCACCATCTTTCATTTCTGCCAAGGGAGATTTTCAAATTTTCTTTTTTAATTTGAACTTTGACCTCCTAGCTTTCCCAAGCCATAACTCAACTGTTATCACTTCGATTTTCATGCTTTTTGAACCTATTTGATCATGGAGTGCTCAACTTAGTTGTGGGAGGAAGGGTGGGGGGTGGTGCTAGTGAGGAAATCTGAGTTGATTTTTTAAAAGATTTTAGTTTTTGAAAGGTATTTTAAGGGTATCCCCAAAGAGAAGATCAAAAGGAGGACATTCACAAGGAGCAAGTAAACAACCAAGAGAACAAGGAAAAGGTCAAACTAGAGGACAACTAAAACCTAAGGAGCAGGAAGCCCAATTGTTCAACATTTATAAAGACACTCTTGCTATAGGATAATTAGCATAAGGAGGGGAAGAGGAATCACAAGTGCTAGGACAATGTCTCATGTTGTCACAAGACTACCTCCACACCATCCAAGAAAGATCCATCCTAGCTACAATCATTGTGAAAATGAACTTTGGCCTATTTATAGAATTTGTTCCTGAAGTGGTAATGATGCAACTCTAAGCATCAACATTGTGGTCTATATTGTCATAGAATGGTGAATGGTATCTAGGTAGAACTTATCACTTTTGGCACAACAAAGAAGAGGGAACTACTATCAACATTAGAGGAATCTTAGTGTCATTCTTGATTAAGGAAATTGTGTAAACTCTAAATATACCCAATGAAGGGGCAAGGTTAGCAGATCTATCCACCTGATCTGATCCTAAAACTAGCAAGCTATAGTTGAAACGGGCTTATGATAATGAAAATAAGGGCTATAATAAGCTAACTTGAGAAGAAATAATTTATTTCAAAATTGACACTTATCACCTATTCCCAATAGAAGTACTTAATCAGCTATCCACTTATGTGGCTAGAGGAAGTGCAATCTTGATTGGAAAATACAATGTCAACCTTGCACAAATCTATTTTATGGAAATACAAAGGTGGTTTGAAGAGAGGAAGGTAGGGAAACCAACACTTGCATCCCCTCGCCGTATTAGGAAGATGTGCAAGTAAGCTAGAATCCTAGGATACACTAATGATGTTCCCAGGAGAGTCCAAAATGCTTCATATGTTGAGTTGCACAAACTAGCATCACCAAGGAAAGACCATGATGCGGAGAAAGAGCAAGAGCAAGAATAAG
The DNA here is from genome assembly GCA_015680685.1 of Gnetum montanum. Lineage (NCBI taxonomy): Eukaryota > Viridiplantae > Streptophyta > Gnetopsida > Gnetales > Gnetaceae > Gnetum > Gnetum montanum. Next base: position 82,487 of record MNCI01004998.1, on the reverse strand, counting down.
AATAGCAACAAGAGCAACAACAACAAGTTCCACCACTATTGCTGCAAGATTACAGACCATCAATGAGTCATCTATAATAGATTATGGAAACAATTGGTTGGGAAACAAGAAAGTAGGCCAATCTTTACAAAGTTATTGATAGTGTTGTCCAGCCCATATGTGGTCACATATGCACTATGTAACCACCAAAAACATCAGTGGCTAGAACACCGAGGGGTCGACGAGCGCATAGCCTAACCTCATGTTTATGTGAGGCCTTTACTAGAGGTGGAGACAAGGTACCTTGAATGGTCTTGTTGATCGCATAGTGACTTATGAAGTGCAAATGGTGTTAAGTGTCAGGTGACTGTGTGAACAATGCTGAATGTAGTCATGTTTTTTTGTAGAAAACATGTGTCGACACATGTGGACCTCTGCCTGAGCATAGTTGTAGGCCAAAATGTGAGCAAATGTGAAAAAATGAAAAGAAAATGCAAGGGAGGAAGAGAGAGAAATGGCACACCTCCCCAAATGGGGTTGAGCATAATTAACCCCAAAAGGGGTTTAGAAAGTATGTAGTGTACAATAGACACAGTGGAGAGCATAGTCATAGTCTTAGTGGTGTCGAGTAGTGAAGTTTGGTGCTCGCTGTGGTGTCTGTGCCTACTAGGTTGGCCATTGCGATGTACCATGCAGTGTTCAGCAGGGCTTCAGTAGGGCTACAATGGGCTATGATGTGCAACTCTACCTCTTTGTTGCTGTGGTATGCTTTGGGTCTCGTTTGCCTAAGAAACTAAGTGCTGAAATGCCAAAATGCCAAGAGGGTAAAATGCCAATGCCAATCGGTGAAAATGAAAGCCAACCATTAAAATGTTGGGATGAAAGTATATTTATAGGGCTAGGGTTAGTCCAAAATGTGGATCATGCATCATGTGGTGGTGCAATAGGTGGGACTACACTTTGGGGTAGTTGGCACTACGCTTACCCCAACTACACTATGGTGTTAGGCTTTGCAGTGTTGAGTGGTGTTGTCACTCTAATGGAGTTTGTGAAGTCGAGAGACTATGAATACACTACATAGCTGCATGAAGAAGATCGAAAAGTACTTGAAAAGATGCAAATAATGCTAAAAAATGCAACTTTGGGGGACTACGCTTTGGGTTTATGCTCTAGAGCATAGTTACAATTTTTGGGAAAAGGGGGATGCAAAAATGCAAATTGGAGAGGTGCTGGTGTTGATGTGGATGTTGATGTTGAGGTGTGGAGGCCTTTGGAGGTAGTTCTTTCCATCTATGCTCTAACTACACTTTGGAGCATAGTGAGAGCGTAGTCCTAGACTTAGGCAAAATTTGGTTGAAAACTGGCAGAAAGTGCAAAATGTAGCTAAGTGTTGACTATGCTCTAGGGGAGGCTAACTACACTCCCAAGTGTAGCAGGCATAGCTAGCATAAGCTCAACACTTAGATAAAACTAGCAAAAATTGGCAAAATGTGGCTAACTATTAACTATCCTCCAAGGGAGGCTAACTACACTCCCGAGTGTAGTGGGTGTAGCGAGTGTAGGATCAACACTTAGAAAAATCTATGTAAAATCTAGCATCTAAGGTGACTACACTAACTATGCTTTAGAGTGTAGTCGAGAGGTGTAGGCCCAAAAGTTAGAAAAATTTTGCAATACTGGTGTTTTCATGCTAACTACATTAACTACACTCTAGAGTGTAGTCCTAACAGTGGAGATCATAGTCTCAACACTTAGAAAAATTTGCAATTTGTGTCATCGTTCTGACACTTATCCAAAATTGTAAAAAATCTAGTTGTTGAAGTTGACTACACTCTACTATAGTAGAGAGTGAAGTCCCAACACTTAGATAAATTTGTAGAAAGTGTCATCATTTTGACACTTCGCCAAATTTATAGTTGAAAAGTTGTGGCCCGAAATTTTGTGGTGTTTCACATTGTATGAGAAAGAGTTTGTGGATCATAAAGACACCTTGTAAAAAATTTAGGTGGCAAACTCTAAATTAGAAGTAGTAAAGGTTGGCTACCATGGGTAGAAATATGTAGCAGCAAACTTGACCAGAAGATTATCAGATTATCATGACCTTCGAGGGAAGACCAGAGCATTCAAAGAAGAGAGAAGGTAGTTCATAGCTTGGTATATCAAAGTAAATCAAATTTTTTTATAGCTACCTTGCCCATGGGATGTGTTGATTCCATCAAAAATTGGTTCATTAGCATGGATTGTTTACGATCCCAAAATGAAAGAAGAAAAAATTCACATGCTCCTAAATTGATACAAATTATAGAAGCTTGAGGATAAGGGAAAGTAACTAATGGAAGAGCCACCACCACCTGGAATGACATAAGGCTACATCTAGCTTCACAAGATTTTGTTTTTTTTTTGTTTTGTAAAGTTGTCATGATTTGTGACATTTTTGTAAACTCCATTGTGACATTAGAGAATCATGTCTATAGTGGTTAGTATCATGTGAATCTACCTCCCAATTTTGTAAGGAACTTTATCCTCATTTTTTAAACTTAAGGATGAGTTTTTAGTTAGTCATGGAGGTATGATAAATCAAAATTTTGTTAGCAACGATATCGGGCATCTGATATTAGAGTTGTGATATCAAATCCCTGATATTAGGGCACAAGCTATGATGTTGAATACCCAATATCTTGGACATGTGCAAGCCTATAAATATGACACTTAGGCACATGGTCCAATAACAGTTTCATTTCACACTTAGTAAATTTTTGTTAGTTAGTTTGCTTGATTTTAGCACTTAGCACTTAGGAGTGTATGCTTACAGCATGATGTTAAGTGATTGAATGTAGTCTTTATTTGAGTGGAATGTACTTGGACACATTTCAAGCATAGAAATAAAGATTGAGATTACTTTGCATCATTGTAGAATCACTTAGTTTCTTTGCTGTTTACTCAGAATAATGTTTACTACTCTCACTTAGCTTACTAATTACTACTTTCTTAGTTACCATTTACTTTTACATAAACTTTACTCTTTTTGTTGTTAAGTGGAATGGATACGATTGATTCCAAGATTTAAGTGTGCTTGTTTGATAACCCAGTAGTATTATCACTTGGTTCACCTAGTAGCAAAATCCTTGGTAATCTCAGTAATGATTACATGAGTCCAATACATGTATAGCAAATTAAGAATGGATGTCCATCACACTAGGCTAGATTGGATTCATTTGCTATTACTTAGATTTAAGAACCATTCCATTTACTTTATGTTTACTAGGAGTAATATGGCCCATACAACATTAGTATCATACAGCTCACCATGAGTTAAACCATACACATCACTTTTACTAGCTCATGTGGGAAGACAATAATCACAAACTCTAACTAATTACTAGCATAATTACATTGCCTTGTCCACGAAATTCAATCAGGCTACATGTGAACACTCGTATCTCGTATGGTTGGGTGTTGGACTACTCCATTGCTCATCATTTGTGCCACTGTCGAGGGCACATCAATGTATGCTTAGTAATTGATTTTCCAAAGTTTGTTGTATTTGAAAGAATAAGGTGTAAAGATATTTATAATCAATGAAGCATATATATTTAACAATGTTTATTAAGATTAATAATATGTTTTTTAAAAAAGTTGTTGAAGCTTATGTAAGGAATTATTGAAAATGAGATATGTTATTTCATTCAATTTTTTATAAGACATTTTAGGTTAAAGAAGGGGCACATATATTTGTTGAAGCTAAGAATGTTGTGTTTGGAGCCCTACTTGTAGTTATTTTATCTCATTGTTGTTGTAAGTAATAAATAATGGCATTTGTATTAGCTTCTTTATTGTCCCATGTTTAAGTTATAAAATTTTATTTCAAGATAGCATTTTCATTTCTCAAATTTGTTGAAGTGTTGTAATTATTTGATGCAAGTGTATATTCATTGCCCATGTGGTAATCAATGTTAGAAGCCAAAAAAGAGAAAAATGAAAAACTAATATTTGGCTCTTTCTTATGAGGCAAGAGTGATCTAAATTTATAGTAATTTTAATTTATTATTTTTGTAATTTGATGAGACTTGATATGTTGGCAACTTTGTTAATGCATCCTCATCGATGAAGCCTTGTTGATGCATATGTAATGCATCTTAGATAAGTTGACACATCCCTATCAATGCAACTAAATGTATTAACGCATTCTCATTAATTCAATGCTTGTATTTGTCTATAAATATGCAAGCACCTACCATTTATTTGACACCATTTGATCAATAGTGTAGCTGAACTCTTGCAGTTTTATTTTGTAATCTTAGCAAGCAATCAATGAGTTCCTATAGTGTAGATTTGAGTCAATTGTACGAAGTATTATTTGAGTGGCATTGTACATAGACACATTTCATGAATGACAATAAGATCAAGATTGATTCATATTCATTGCAGCACTTTTACTTAAAATAGATTTACTTTTAATGTAAGTCATTTTTCATGTAATTAGTTAATATTTACATTTCAATACAAATTAATTAATTGACAAAATAAGCATAACCAATTTTGAGCATAAGCACGTATTCACTTGGTAGTTCCAGTAGCATTATTTTTTGGTTCACCCACTAGTATAACACTTGGTAATCCTAGTAGTGAGTATGTGAGTTTAGGATGTGTATGACAAGCTAGGAATAGACACTCATCATCCTTAGGCTAGCTTAGAATTTATCCTCTTGTTATTAATTATATTAAATAATTAATTTTTATTTTATTTTTAAGGTTAGTTTAAGGCCCCAACAACATTATAATCATATGCCTCACTTTGGACTAAATCATACATCATAAAGCTACCACTAGTCCAAGTGAGAAAACATCGACCTACAATCAATGTTTAACAATCTAGATACCATACTCATGTCATCCATGGAATTTGACTAGATTGCACATGAACACTTGTGATTCATATGGTTGGACGTAAGGGGTACCTATTGCTCATCATTAGTGTTGTTGTGGAGGATGGTGCTAGTGATTTAGATTAGTTATATTACAAATGTTTGTTGTAAAAGTATTAATGCTTTATATTTTAGGAAATATTAATATTTTAAGCCACATATACATTATTAATTGATGAGTCACATTCTATTAGTTGTGTCAACAAAACCTCGTCGATGTGGCCTCGTTGACAAGGCCTAATTGATGCATCATATCATGTGTCAACATAGTCCTGTCGATGTAGTGTCTGTAGTTAGCTATAAATATGTGCTTGTAGTTGCATTTATGGAAGTAGAGATTGTAGTTGTAGTGAAGCTCTTGCATTTTTTCCATTCGAAAGTTAGAATTTTTCCTCAAGTACCTGTAGCAAGAGTCATTGAGTGTACAAATCTTTATTTAAGCATTGGTGTACCTAAGCACGACAATCTGTGCAGCAATAAAGATAAGCTTTCTGATAAACCTTGTAGCACTTTGGATAGATTAGCTATTTCATTTATGCATTTAATGTTTTCAACTATTTATTAAATGTTTTCAATTAGTTACTAATTATTTTCCAGTTATTACGTTAATGAAGCAATTAAGCCAAATAGAGTACACACATAAGTATGACCAGTTCAAGCGTAACACATATTCGCTTGGTAATGCCAACAGTGTTATTACTCGGTATGCCCAATAGCATAGTGCTTGGTTGCATAGCAGTGGATACATGGGTTCAGGATGTGTACAGAAAGTGGGATCAGATGCTCATGTTAGGATTAGTTAAATGCTAGTTAATTAGTTAATTTAGATTAGTTAATCAAATTCCTTTCATCTACATTTCAAGCACCAAACTATAAAACATAAAATGATAAAAATTGGATGTCTTAACTACACTAACCATACTGATGAACATCACAAGTATAACTAGAAAGACAACGATTAACCTTAAGGCTAGATTCACTTTCTAAAGAACTAGTGCATCAAAAATGATAAAGTCCATAGAATTTGACTAGATCGTGTGTGAATGCTTTGTGATTCATATGGTTGGACATAGGGGTACCTTGCCTCTCATGATTGGCACCATTTCCAGGGACTTTGTTTGTGGAATTTGTGCTATTTAGGTTTAAGTGAATACCATTAATATCATTGTATGAACCTCAAGGATAGTATCATCCCCACTATAAAAGCACACTGACAATTTTGTTTAGTTTTATTTTGCAAAATGTCTTCTTCTTCTCGTAAGCACGAAGATATCAAACCATTGGTCCCATAAGAATGCAAGGTGGTTTACACTCATCTAGATGAGTTTGTGCTAAATTTCACCTTCATCCTACATTAGGATGAACAAATGCGATGGTGTAATATGGAGGGCAATGTCATTTTGTCCCTCGATCGATCTGTGCCTGAAATGTTATTCAAAATCCTTAAGAAATTAGGCATAGCAGATCTTCATGAAGAATACATTATGGATGGATATGAAACTCAAAACTACTATCCCACTAAAACACAATGTAAACAAGATCAATGTCAGGAGAAACTCCATGAAGCTACAAAGGGGAAACATCACACTAATCCCTTATTCCTACTAAATCAAGATGACATTGAGGATCCTTCTATTGAAGGCTATCAACATGAATATTCTACACCCCTTGCTACTGATGATGAGGGTGTGAAGCTAAACTTGTAATTCACTATTTATAAATTAGGTTTAGGAAAAAGTGACAGCCAAGGTAGGGACTTGGGTAAACACCACAACAATAAGGGATTTAAGGATGGTGATCGTAATAAGCATAAGAGTGGTGGCAGACATTGTGGTGGTAGTGGCAGTCCATCTTCCTCTTCATCCTCTTCATCTAATTTTGAAAATTCCTCTTCATTTGATGATTCTCATGGAAGCCACTATGAAAACAATCGTGATGAAGGTAATCAATGAAATAACAATGACTGTGAAGGCCACCAAAACTGAAGTGGTGGTCGAAACCATCATTGGTGTCATCAACACAATGATGATGATGAACCTCTATTGGTGACTCAAAGTATGCTCAACATTGCAAAGGTAGTGAAAATCCCAACTCGGCATATGAAGGATAGTTGGATCTAGCACCTGGACATGAACAATATTCCAAGATTTGAGGGCAGATACAACTTTGATCTGCAAACACATCTACAAGCTTTTCACAATGCCTACACCCTATATAGAACATAGAGAATGAGTGGCAGAAACTCAAGATTTTCCCAAGGACACTCGTTAAGGAAGCTAGAAGTTGGTACTGGTCCTTAGAGTCGGAATCTATCCACAGATGGAGTACCATGTTAGAACTATTCAATGACAAAGATCAGACGTAGTCCAGAGTGTCTAATTTGAGAAGGAAAATCCAAGGCTAGAAACAAGGAGCACATGAAACCTTGGGTGCTGCCATGGATCGATACTATTCATTCTTACATCAATGCCCTGGCCATGGTTATTCTCAAAGGGAACAACTTTGCCACATCATAGATGGGCTTAGAGTAGAAACAAGAAGAACCCTTGGGATGTATGCCCAAGGAAGATTGTTTGAATTAAGATCTCATAAGATTTAGAGGCTAATTAAGTAGGTAGTAAAAGAAAAAGGTGAGCTACGAAAAAGGAAAGTACTAGAGAGTATAATAGGGATCCCTCTATCAGAAAATGAGAGGTCCAATTTTGTGATGAGGAGGAGTCATCACTTGATGAAGTGGTGAGTAGAAAGACCTTGCCCATCCAAAAATCCATTTATGATATTTTAGACAAGGTTGACAAGTTATGGAACTCTTTGGATGAAAAATCTCAAACTACTTTAAAGATTGCTAAAGAATCCAAAGAGCAAAATAGTGATCATAATTGCAGGAGGTGAAAAGAAGCTGAACATGCCTACCTAAGAGGTAAGGGCAAAGCCACTATAGTAGAGGAAGTTGTGGAGTTTGACTCTAATGATAAAATCAAATGTGACATTTGTCAATATGAACATCTAAAGGGATGTTGCCCTATGGTGTCACAGTTACAAGATTTTAGAGTGTATGCATTGAATCCTCATCTATCATGTAGGCAAGCTCCAAGACAATTGCCTTACCCTCAAGGTAGTCCAAGATAGTTCCACCAGTAACAACAAGCTTACTACCCAAGTGAAACTCCTTCATAACCTTCTGAACAATACCAACAATGGTACCAACCACAATCATGGGGAATGCCATCACCAAGGCAACAATACCCTTATAGGCAACCAAATCCATATGAGTACTATGTTCAACAACTCATCTTTCCCTAAAAGTTCTGCAAGTCATGCATCATTCCAGCATGACTATTACCCTCTAGAGTGCCACCAAACACATTCACCATCTACTTGAGGGAAAAACCCATATCCATATCCATACCATCCTCCACATCCCTCTACACATACACCTTCACCTTCAACCTAGTTACCTCTTGCTTCATCCATGCAGGGTGAGATTCCTTCATAGCCACAACAACAAAATGCTATGAGGGTTGTACACTCACAACCAGTTTTTCAACCAAGTGGCCTAGATAATCGATCAACGAAAAAACCTTTCTTCTGGCCCAAAAATCTTCTCCAGCCCTCACAACCTACTCTAGCTAATCGCCTTGCATCTCTAGCATCATCATCCTCTACATCAAATACCTTCGAGTGCCCTTCAAACCAAGTGTCACCTAGGATTTGCACTGTAATGCTAACTCATGTTGTTTCTGACTAGATCAAGGCTAGCAATCTTCCTATAGAAAGATCTAATCCAGGAAATCCACTCATTTATCTACAAATTTTTGGACAAGAGCCATGCAAGGCTCTTTTTGACTTTGGTTTAGAAGTTAATCTTATCTTTCATGACATGTACAAGGCCCAGAACCTACTACCTCTTAAGAAGAGAAACATTCATCTAGAATTAGTAGATCAATCAATTACTGTCCCTTTGGCATTAGTAGAGAAATTGTGATCATAGTTTGTGCATGGTCCTATCTTGTTAATTTTTTGGTAATCAAGGTGGACAAATATAAAAATGACTTTCCCATCATTATGGGAAGGGCTTGGTTAAGCACTGTTGATGCAATAATGGGCATAAGGGACCTTTCTTTAGAAATATCTAAGGAAAATGAGCTAGGAAAAATTGAGAAGAAGTGTATTCTATGCATTTTATACAATGATAATGGGTGTAGTTGCATGCAAAAGATTTGGTCAATCAAGAGTACATACATTAAGACATGCAATCAGTGTGCATAAGAAATTAACATTCAAAGGGGTCTGTATGCAGCACCCACAAAGCAGAAGGGCACCCAATGGCTAATAACTGACTCAAATAGCAGCACACTATGCAAGGAGCCAACTGAGAGCTTAACTTGTGCATATGTTAAAAGCATGGACAAAATTGAATAAGTTCATTTCCAACTCTCTAATGAAGATGATGATACCTATTGGGGAGAGTTGGAAATCCTTGATCACTTCAAATAGGAGCCCTTAGAGCTAAAAACTTTATTGGCCAGAATGAAGTATGCATTTTTAATGGTAAATTAATCATCATTAATGTCAAACTTGCTCCTAAGCAGAAAGAAATGTTGTTGAAAGTGGTGAATAAATGATCAACAACCTTTTCTTGGTCATCATATCTAGAGCTAAAAAGAGTTGATCCAAGGATATGCTAGCATTGCATCTACATCAGCTTGGCCATGAAGCTTAGAAGAGAGTTGCAGAGGTGGTTGAACCCCAAATTGAAGAAAATTATCAAAGAGGAAATCGAACAACTCCTCAAGGCAGGGTTCATCTATCCAATTGCGGATAGTGAGTGGGTTAGCCCACTTGTAATTGTACCAAGGAAGGAAGGCAAATGGTGGGTTTATGTTGACTTTAGGTTGTCAAATATGGCAACATTTAAAGATCACTTTCCTTTGCCATTTGTAGATCAAGTGTTAGACACCATATCTGGGCATTGTTATTATAGTTTCTTGGATGGTTATAGTGGGTATAACCAAATCCAAATTTTTCTAGAAGACCAAGCCAAGACAACATTCACATGTCCTTGGGGGACTTTTGCATATTGTAAGATGCCATTCAATTTGTGCAATGCCCTTGCAACATTTCAATGCTTGGTCCTTAGTATCTTTCAACAACAAATCAGTAGTGGTGTTGAAGTCTTCATTGATGACTTCTCCACCTATGGACCTACATTCAAGTAAGCCTTGGACCACCTAGAGCAAGTATTGAAGAGATGTGTAGAAACAAACCTACAGCTCAATTAGCAAAAGAGCCATCTAATGATCCAAGAAGGCATTGTGCTAGAACACCAAATTTTACAAAAAGGGATTGAGTTAGACCTAGAAAAAATAAGGGTCATCCAAGGAATAACTCGTTAACTAGAGACCATTAAAGATATTCAATTATTCCTTGGGCACACTGGCTACTATTGGTGATTTATTGAGAATTTCTCTAAGATTGCAAAGCCATTGGTAAAGCTTACAAAGAAAGATGCACCCTTCATTTGGACCAAGGAATGTGAACATGCATTCCAACAATTAAAGGAAAAACTTGTAGAAACACCAATCCTACAAGCACCAAACTAGTCCAGACCCTTTCATATCATGAAAAATGCATCTAACTATGCTTTGGGAGCAGTGCTCATGCAGATAGATGATAGGAAACATCCATACTATATCCATTATGCGAGCCAAAGCATTTTGGGAGCATAGTTAAACTACACCACCATGGAGAAATAACTAATGGCAGTGGTGTACGTGCTAGAAAAGTTCAAGTACTATGTGCTTGGTTACAAAGTATTTGGGTATACAGATCATAGTGTAATCTGCTTCCTCATGAATAAGTCAATGGTAAGCCCTCGTATCATACAGTGGCTTGTGATCTTGCAAGAATTTGATTGCACTATGGTAGATCGAAAAGGGATCAAGAATGTGGTCACTGACCCAAATGACATTCCTAGAGCCTACAGACTCTTTGAATGTGGGTTTGTCAAGGCATTAAGGGTATGAGCCTGCTTTAGGGAGGACCCACTGACATTCCTATTTGGGTCACCAGTTAAATTATTTCCCCTAACATTTTTGCAATCCATTTTATTTTGTTCATTTCCATTTTGACATCCATCTCATCGATGTCATAGTTGTCCCTTTTTATCTATCTTTCTTATTCCTTTTCTTTCTCCATTCTAATGCTACTGGAGGTTCGCGATTAGTCATGGGGGTATGAGGCTTGATTTTTTCGATTTTCTCCTAACCCCAATTTTCTTAATTTTTTCCTAACCCCTACACCTTTGGTAGTCATCATTAATATATCTCTAGACCCATATCAGCTATACCACAACTTAGCCAATGGACTTTCACCGAAGCAAGGTATCAATTACATGATGATTCATTTACCCTTGCTAATAAAAGATTGTGTTGTGTGTGCAGATGGCAATCATGCAACAAATGAGGGGATCTGGAAGGAACGCTTGGAATGGAGCAGTGCTGAAGTAGCTCTGCAAGGAGAAAGATCGATGGTGTGCTTACTGATGGACAACGAAGTGCGCAATCTTGGTGTTGGCAGCAGCAACACTTCTTTCTCTCTTCTCTCTCAGCTTCCAACTAAGGCCTGATGTCAATGTAATAAGGTGTTCACTCTTGTTGTCATGAACACCAGTTTTGTCAAGTCTTGTAATGATGATCCGTTCACATGTCATCCCATTAGTTCCATTGAGTCAATAATCCCATACCTTCCTGAAATTATTGTAAAGAACTCAAGGATGAGTTTTCATTTAGTCGTGGGGGTATGATGGGACGTGATATCACATGGGCCGTCGCGATATCGCAGTGCACTGTCATATCTATAAATAATAGGCGGCTCTCCCTTGTTTCCTCATCCTAGGCTAGACAGTAGGGAAACTCTGGTAGATTGATCACTCTAGAGATAGAATATTTTTCTTATGCCCGCAATAGGAGTCCTAAAGTGAACGGATCTTTATTCGAGCAAACATTGTACCTGAACACAAGTCTGTGTATGGAAATAAAGATGAGCTTCTTGGATAAACCTTGCAGTGCATGGAATAGGCTAATTAGGATTTTATTTATTATTATTTAATACTTGTTATTTATTATCTGTCATTTACTGCTTTCTCTCTCAACCCTTCTCTCTTAGTTAAGTGCCTCAGTACGATCACTTTGAGCATGTGCGTTACACGTGGTGATCCCAGCAACAACTAGTGTTTGGTAGCCACAATTGCATCAGTTCAGGGTGTGTACAGTAAGTGGGAACGGATGCTGACGCTAGGTAATTTAGACTTAGTTTTTTAGTTAGAATTAGTAATTAGTCTCTCTACCCTTCACCTTGTTCGCATAGGAGACAAAAACACAAAAAGACTATAAAAATCATATACCTCGGACTTACTTAACCATACACCGTGACAACTACAAGTAAGTCTGGGAAGACAACGAATGATTAACCCTAAGTGTTCCATGGACGTGTAGGCACTTAGTTTGCAAAGTTCGACCAGATCGTGCGTGCTATGCTCGTAGTTGTATGGTTGAGTGTAGGGGTATCTCGCCACTCATCATGCATGATACTTTTTTAGTTTTATGCAAATAGCAAAAGAACTTTGATATTCATAAATGTAAAAAAGTATTTTGTTGATTTGAATTAAGTTCCCTAATTTGTCTATGGTTTTTTTCTATAATCACAAACATTGCTAGTATGATTATGAATGTGTTGTTCTTAGAAAAACAAACTGGTTTTTGTGCTCGACCAACTTGAAGGGTTTGCGTAAAATTAGATTTAAATAATGAACCTCATCTTTCTATTAAGCTAGTATATAGAGGAAATGTAAGTATCTATAAAAATCCTATAAATAACTAATAGAAGTGTTATGAAACCCCAAGAATCTAAATTTAACCTAGATTTAATAATTTAAAAAGTAATTAGAAAATAAATAAAATAATTAATTAGAAGCATAAATCAAATAATATTTATTTTAATCACATAGCCAACTTTCATATTACTCACATACATAATCAAATAATATTTATTTTAAAAAATAGAGATGAACCAAGTTACAAAAATTCAAATGCTAAAAAATTTCACTAGTTGTATCATAAAATAGTACATAAAATAATGATTCCAATGACACTTGTTTCACCTAAATCTAACATCTAGAAATAAAGATATTCACATTTGAATTTTACCAAATTAAATAATAAAAATAAAATATTAATATATAATAAATAACATTAATTTTTCTCAAACATATAACAAATGAAAAATGATTCTTGTAATGTCATAGTCCAAATGGCACAAACAACAATTTCATATCTATCATACTTCATTATTTATTCACAAAAGTAAGTACATGGCTCAAGTATCCAAAAAGTGCACAAGGTTTCTATTTTACAAAATTACAAAATCTACAAAAATTATTTTTCAACTTTAGAGAGTCCATATTGTTTAGAATTGATCCACCTTTCATATCCTTCTTTTGATGTTTTTATAGCTACTTTGGGCTCAGAACCCCTCAAATAAGAAAGGTTATTTTATTTCCCTCTTCATGGAGAACAAAGGTTTTGGGCCAAAATTCTTAGAAAATAGGCTAGCCTAGTGGTATGGGTCTTAGCCTAGTAACCCTAGGTCATAGATTCAATTCTACTAGTTTATACTAAGTTATAAACTTTTATAAATCTTAGGGTGTATCTCTATTTCAATTATTTCAAGTTCTAATACACCCCTTAGGAAATAAGCTAGACAAAGATTCCCAATAAAATATTAAAAAATGTTTTGAAGATCCAAATTTTTAAAGATCCAAAAATTCATAAAATATATATTTTATCCAGGAATCTCCAAAGGCTAGCTCTTAGTTATCCTTGTTCCCAAAGGCATATATTGACTAGCCTTGGAAAAACCTCACTGCTATCATTGAATTATCCTCTTGACCGTAAACAAGCCACTCATCATTCGGTCTTAGTAATAGCCTCACTGCTAGCATCCTTGATTAAGGCACACATATCATCAAAAGGATAGGTCTTTACTATATCTTATCATACACTATTAGACTCAACTACTTAGTGTCATGGTTTGAACTAGTTTCCAAGCCTCACATGAACTTACGAATCAAAATGCAAGGTAGAAAATCCATCTAAAACCCTTGCTCCCATAGGGTGGATCCCACTAAAGAACATTCCACTACTACATGCAAATGAGGGCATTTAAACAATTCGTGGCTTCCACTAGTAATTGAGCAAAATTGGTCTCATAAATATTATTATTTTATTCTAAAAATCTAAAATATTTCGAAAATAGCCAAAATTCTCATAAAATGCTATTTTTATCAAGAGCTAATCTAAAATACTGATAAAACATCTAAGAAGCAAGTTGGGCAAAGTTTCCATAATTTCAAAAATTTACCAAAAAGTTAAAAAATGATATGCACAAGATTACAATACAAATTTCCATATAAAATAAGCCCAAATATAGAAAATTTGACAAAATCTTAGCATACTAATTAAAATCATGGAAGAATAATGAAAATACCAGAAAGTAGAAAGAAAAAATAGAAAATTTGCAACAAAACAAGGTATCCACATAAAAAGGAAAGTAAAATAAGCTTTCTTACAAAATCTGCAACAAAATATAGTAGTTATATAAAAAGGCAAGTAAAATAATCTTTCTTACTTGTAGTGGAAAGGCTTTCAGAATCTTCTTATTTTATTTTTTTGATGCAAGATGTCCAAAATTAGCCTTTTAGGTCACTTTAAACTATCATGCCAAAAACCCTTTACGAACAGGATGTATTGAAGGTCATAATTTATTTATATGGGTAAAAATCACATGCAATGTCACACTTGGGCTTGGTACGTGTTCAGAAATGAATGAAATAGGTTCCAAAGAAAAGAAATAGGAGTAAATTTGGCTAGAAAATGAAGAAATGGGTTTCTATTTCAGAAAACAAAAGAAACTTGAAGATGCATAAAAGTGAAAAAAAATGAAAACAAGCAAAGTGGTGGGCAAAATTATATGCTTATATGTATATGTATTATGCATATAGCATATACATATATGCGTTGAACCGTCTTTACGTGAATATGCATTTGCTTTAAAAAACATTTGATTGTTATATATTTATAATATATATCTATAAATTGGCCGATAAAATCTTATTAGTTTACAAATAAAAAGTTCTTTGAGTAAAAAATTTCACGACTTCTACGAATAACAAGATTTAAAAACCCAAATTTTCATGTCTTCTAGACGAAGAACAAGAGTTCTGTACCTTATTTTTCCTAAGGATAGGTTTTCTAAAAAAAAAATTCCATGAATTAGTGTATCCTCTCACCCTCGGCCAAAAGCCAGAAAGCCGCGGCTCTACCCATGCCCATGCTTGAACTTGGCAGTTTTACTGTGTGACTATAGCATATTCAAGTCTTTGTTCTTCTTCAGACTTTTGTATGCTGCCATGGTGGGTTTTAATATTGTGCCAATTGCGTATTCAAACTGCTGCAGCAATCGGTCCTCTGGAAATCAGAGTGGTGCAGCGTGGCACAATTGACAAAATGATGGACTCATGCATCGCCCGTGGTTCTTCCATAAATCAATACAAGACGCCTCGTTGCATCCGCTGTGATTATATCCGCAAGCCTTGTGAATTTCAGCACATCAAAGCAAAGGCATGGTTCGTAAATAGAGAAGTATGCAATAGAGGTAACCTTTCATATAAAACAACGCAACCTTTCATGACACCTCGAAGTTATGCACGGCGTTACCAAAATGGCCGGTTGTGAAGCGTTATGCATTATGCGGCATTACCGAAATGGCCTGTTGGGAAGGGTTATGCACAGCGTTACCGAAATGGTGTGTGTGGAATTTTAGTTACACGTCAGTGTTGTGCACAAAGTTGTGTTAGTGGAAAAGTCAACGTTGGTCATCATTACGCACAAAAAATTAACGTTACCGAATTATCACCGGTAATGGCCTATCTTCCAAAAATTAATTTTTTAATATTTTCATTTTTATAACTTGTTTTCCATTTTTTCCCTCTAAATTAATACTCTTGGTGTTCAAACATTTGTAACAGCCACACATAGATTATAAATCAAATTCTATTTGAACCTGTAGAATCCTTGTTAAGTACGCTACATGACTATATACCAATATCACATTAGATTGTTACTTATCATAGTCATGCAATTGGAATGTCAAAATTATTAAGATATTTAGAAAACTAGAAAATATGATAACTTCAATTCTAGTGAACCAAGGGTCAAAGCTAACATTTCCGAATGTTCTGGATACATGGATAAGGTCAAATTCTATGTAGAACATCATGCTAAAGAACTTATGAACACTAATTTATGTAATTTTTTATTATAATTAAAAATAAACTCCAACTTCTAGTTTAATAACAAAAAGTAACAAGATATATTATCTTGGTAGGATTAGGATCCAAAATTGCTTCATGGATAGAGTATTACATAATCACATGTACATGATAAGAATAAAAATGCATGCATAAATGTGCATAATAAAGATTAAATATACATAACTAAATGTGTATAAAAAATAAAATATACATAGCCAAATACTTGTAAATGCATAATAATTGATAAAAAGAAAAAATTGTAAGGATAATTAGATTTAAACATTTAATCATAAAATATTTAGAAGATCTAAGACTAACCTCCAATAGTAGTTAAACAAATACAAAACTTTAACAAAATACTTTAACAAGCATATTGTATTCACTTATGTAAGAAATTAACAACAACAATAACAATAATAATAGTAGTAATAATAATATAATCCTATAATTTAACCAAGAAAAGGAGAGTTAATCTATTGAAACATATCTAATAGAATTAAAGACTTAATTAGATGCATGAAATTAAAGAATTAAACCTATGCAAATTTCTAGGCTATGACAGAAAAGATTCTAAAAAATATTTCTATCTTACCTTTCCTAATGCATATTTTCATTATCATGAGTCATCTCACAAGCTTTTTAATTATCCCAAACTAATTGCCAAAAGAATCGCTAAAGTTATTAGTAGAAGAAATTAAACAAGGAGAAGTTGCTTTATAAAAATTGAAAAAGGGATCAACACTTCTTAGAGAAGCATATGAATATAAAAAGGATGGATGAACAAAAGATAGCATTAAAAAAAAAACTAAATAATGTACCTCTTAGATCTATTAAACATATTTTAGAATTCCCTTCACTGAATTTATTTCTTTTAAATTTATAACTAATTACTACCTAGTAGAATTAAATGTATGACCTAGGATTACTAGGATAAGACTCTTACCACTAGGTTATAAGAGGCTCTCATTCTCATAGAAAATGAACACATTGTATGCAACAATGTTAGAGTGTAAAAGCTTAGGAATGATAGAGAATATTACTCATTGGAACTATAAGCTAGTTGTTTATGATTTTGAGCAAGTTGATCCTTTTTATTTTATTATGGATATTGAAGAAGAAACCAAGTTGGGTGTGGTGCCTTCATAAAGTTCATTGCTTAAAATGTTCTAGGATTATTGAACCCCAAACAACATGCTATTATTTGATATTATTATTATCATGCTAATTTTTTTTATGTATTCAAGAAATTAAAATAGGTAGCTTTAATTTGACTTTAACAACTAATTATTTTACGCCTAGCGAAAATTACTTTTTAACAAATCATGAAGTTGGAAGAGATGGTGTTCTTCTTAAAAAAAAATTGCTTGCATAATTGGTTTTAGTTCTATTTTAGCAAAAAAAGATGTTTGGGTTCAGTTAAATGTTTTTTATTTAGTTTTTGATATCTGTGATATGTATACTTCATGTATTCTTTAAGAAAAAGCTTTGTATTAGTTTCAACTTAACAATAATCTTCCTAATATTGTTTGGTTGATTTATGAAGACTTTACTATTTAGAAAATGACTTAGATAAAATAGAAAACATACCTTTTACTTTTCAACAAGATGGATAAAAAGCTTGATCTTTATTTTTAAAAGAATAAGTTGATTCACAATGATCTAACTATAGAGTTGGCATGTTAAGTATATTTTACATCTTAGATAGAGCTTATATTTTAACTTCCCTTGATTTATTGTCATTAGGCTAGTTCGCATTTCATTTCTCTTATCTTTTAGTTAATAAACTTTACATATACTATGTTTTACTTTAGCAATATCTTATCCAACCAACATCAGTCGATCATATACCTTATTGAGAGTTAAACCATACATATTGATTCTCACTAACTTTGGTAAGAAGACAACGATTGTAAACTTAATATCAACACACTAGTGTGCATATTGTCCCATCCACAAATTATGATCTGGTCATGTGTGTATGCTTGTGATTTATATGATTAGGTTGTAGAAACTCTTGTTGCTTATCATTGGCATCATTGCTATTGATGGTGTCATTATATACTAATTAGTTAATTTTATTAAATTTTATTATATTAAGTAATTAATGATTTATTTTTCAAGAAAATAATAATTTAAAATATACACTTAAGTTCTAATCACTTAAACATGTTTTTAACACATAGAGTAAACTCCCCACTTATGCATGATATTAATGAAAGTAATGACAAATCTTATACTAAAGAAAATTGGAATGGACCACTACAAACAAGAATTTCCTATGCTCACACAAATACATATTATCTAGACTTCACTTTTGTTTTTCATCAGGATAAATAGTTCATATAGAGGAATTTGCAAAGTATCATCATACTACCACCAAACCATTTATCTTCATCTATGCTTCAAGCAACTTTACTCAAATCTAGTCTTGGCCATACACATGGGGGCTATCACGATACTAAGAATATGACAAGACCTTATCAACCAATTGAAGCCCAAGTTAGATGGAATCTCATAATGGAAGCAATGTATGAACAAGAGAAAGGCAAATTCACACCTCAAGTAATACTAAGCTAAAAAAGAAAGATATGGAATATCAAGTTGAAAGATCTCATCATCATCAATCCAATTCTTACCCGCTTATTCTATACACTAAAGATCTTATGCAAATATATATATATATTCAACTTTATCATAAAATCTTGTAAGGGATGAGGAAGACCCTAGAGTAAAGAAGGACCCAAGGCCTAGGACTTCTAGTAGATTGAAAAGAAAAAACATCAAGGGCTCATAGAAGAAAAACTAATTGACATTACCATCTAAGTCCTCCACCCTCTTCATTACCATCATCAACGGATTATGATAAAGATCAATGTAGGCATGTAGATAGAGTCCTTCTAAGGGATCAAGATAGAACGCTTGATAGGGAGAGAAGGAGGGATTACAATAGATACTTGGAAAGAGGAAGACATCATGATGAAAATGAAGATGAAGATTGATGAGACGCGATATCACATGCATCGCGATATCGTGGTCCACCACCAAATCTATAAATAAAAGGTGGCACTTCCCTTATTTCCCATCCTAGGCTAGAAGTAGGGAAACTCTGGTAGTTTGATCACTCCAGAGATAGAATATTTTCCATGTGCCCGCAGTAGGAGTCCCCAAGTGAACGGATCTTTATTCGAGTAGCTTTGTACTTGAATGCAAGTTGTGTACAGCAATAAAGATGAGCTTTGTGGATAAACCTTGCAATGCATGGAATAGGATTTTATTACTTGTTATTTATTACATGCATTAGCGTGGCATGAGTATGACTTGATTACGAGCATTGACGAATGTGTACGGCTAATCAAGGAATCGGCTACTCATCGAGATTAGTCTCTCTCACCCTCA
>MNCI01004998.1:1651-57698 GCA_015680685.1 Gnetum montanum | reverse complement strand
CGCGATATCGCATCCCATGTGATATCACGTACATGATATTGCGGTCTGCCACCAAATCTATAAATAAGAGGTGGCACTTCCCTTATTTTCCATCCTAGGCTAGAAGTAGGGAAACTCTGGTAGTTTGATCACTCCAAAGATAGAATATTTTCCATGTGTTCGTAGTAGGAGTCCCCAAGTGAACGGATCTTTATTCGAGCAGCTTTATACCTAAATGCAAGTTGTGTATGGCAATAAAGACCAGCTTTGTGGATAAACCTTGCAGTGCATGGAATAAGATTTTATTACTTGTTATTTATTACATGTTATTATTACCTACATTAGCGCAGCATGAGTACGACTTGATTATGAGCATTGATGAATGTGTATGGCTAATCAAGGAATCAGCTACTCATCGTGATTAGTCTCTCTCACCCTCAACTCCTAGAATGTGGAATGAGTACAACTTGATTACGAGCATCTACGGATGTGTATGGCTAGTCAAGAAATCGGTTGCTCATTACGTTTAGGCTAGTTAAGTGCCTTAGTACGACCACTTCGAGCACGTGCGTTACGTGTGGTGATCCCAGTAATGATTAGCGTTTGGTAGCCATAGTTTCATAGTTTAGGGTGTGTACAGTGGGAATGGATGCTGACGCTAGTTAATTTAGACTTAGGTCCTTAGTTAGAGTTAGTTATTTCTCTCAACCCTTTACCCTTTAGCATAGGAGATAAACCTGAAAAGACAAAAAATATCATATACCTCGGACTTACTTAACCATACACCGTGACAACAACAAGTAAGTCTGGGAAGACAACGAATGATTAACCCCAAGTGTTCCTTGGGGTGTTTATGTATTTAGTCTGCAGAGTTCGACTAGATCGCGCATGCTATGCTCGTTTCGTATGGTTGAGTGTAGGGGTACCTCACCACTCATCAAAGATAGAGAAAGACAGAGAAAAAATACAAGAAGAATTGAAGGAGAGCACCAAAGAAGTCATTATGACTACAAAAAATATCATGATGACCTCAAAGATCATGTTGAATCCCTACTTGCTATAAGAATCATGATTAACATTATTGAGACCATGTACATTCTGACAAGGCATCAAAGGAACATGTGTAGCAAGAGACTTGATGTGAACAATATTCCAAAATTTAAAGGAGGATATAATGTTAATTTCCAACATGACCTTTAAGATTTTTATGATTCTTGTGCACTTTAGAACATTAAGAATGAGTGGCAAAAACTCAAGTTATTTTCAAGAATACTCCCTAAGAAAGAAAAAATCTGGTATTAATCATTGGAATCCAAATCCATTCGAAGATGAAATATAATGTTAGAGTTATTCAGAAATAAATACCAAACTTATTAAAAAGTGTCAAGCCTAAAAAAATGAATACATGGATTGACAAAGGAACTCATAAATCCCTTGATGTAATAATGAGAAAATACTATTCACTTCTACATAGATGCTCAGGGAAAGATTTTCTCAAAGAAAACAACTACAATATATAATTGATGGGTTAACAAATAAAACTAGAGAGACCCTTGGGGTTTATAGCTAAGGAAGATTGTTTGAAATGAGAGTCCATTAAATAAAAAATCTATTGAACCAAGTTGTGAAAGAGGAAGGAAAGTTGAAAAAATAGGGTCTATAGAAAAATATAATAATGATCATTCTCTTTGCAAAAAAAGATGTTTAAGTATGTAAGACACGAGGAGAGGAATTCATGGAAGATGTAATTTAAAGAAAGATATTATTGATACAAAAGTCTATTAATGACATTATATTAAAGGTTGAAAAATATGGGACTTAGTAGATGAGGAATTTAAAATTTCATTAAAGATAGTGAAAAAAAGATAGAGCAATTACAAGGGGAAAGCAAAAAGGAAAAGAAGGAAACTAAAGATAACAACTAAAAGTACAAGGGAAAATTTGTTATAGAAAAGGTTATTGATTTTCATTTAGAAGAGGAAAATGGGTGTTATTTATATCAATACAACCATCCTAAAAAATGTTATCTAGTCATGTCCCACTTATAGAAAGCAAGGGCATACAAATTAAACCCAAAGTTTGTTCAAAAGAAAATGTCCAGGAGGTTATCTTATCCATAGGGTAACTACAAATAACCTTACTAGAAACAACCATACTATCCTAGTGGGGTTCATTTTCAACCTCAGGAGTAGTGTCATCAGTAGTGTTAAAATCCATAATCATGGGAGATGCCACTACCTAGACAATAGTATCCTTACAGATTAGCCTAATCCCTAAAGTTATTACTCCTTGCAACATGTACATCTAAGGAATGCTTCTTCTCATACTTCTTATAACTATTATTATACAAAATATCCTAGGCCCATATTGCAAGATTTGAATCACCAACCTATGTCCCTTATCAACCACATAACATGCATAGCAATCTCTTAATCCACTTCCTCTAGTAGCACCATCATCCATTTAGGAAGAACTACCAACTCAACTATAGAAGAAGAATGCAATAAGGGTTATTAATACATTATTAGAGGATAGTACTAGCAATTATGAGCTAAAACTGAAGAAACATCTTTTCTTCAAGATAAGTCTAGAGAAAGGTGGCAAAACTAGAACCCTAGCTAACCCAGTTAAGAGGGATGTAGTTGTGACTTCAACCCTAATTTCCACAACACCTTGCCCTTTCATAGAAACCAGGCTTCAATAGAAACAAAATAGGAACCTTACCACTATCATGCCTACTCAAACAATAAGTCATTGGATTAAAGTAGGTGTACTTCCAAGAAAGAGAACAAATCTACCTTAATCTACCTACAAATAGAAGGGAATACTTTATATAAAGCTCTCTTAGATTCAGGATCACCAATGAATTTTATCTTTGAAGATATGTATAAAGCTTGAAACTTGCCATCATCAAAGAATTACAACATCATATTAGACCTCACAGATTAATCTATCATAGTCCCATTCATATAGGTAGAGGATGTGGTGACCACTATCAACAAGTGATCATACCATGTAGATTTTTTAGTGATTCATGTTGGGTAGAGCAAGGTGGAATTTTCTATTATCATAAGAAGACCATGGCTTAGCACAATTTATTTTAAGTTAAGGATTAGAGACTTATCATTGGAGATTTCCAAGAAGAATGAGAGAGAAGGCATACAAAGACAGATTTCTATGCATCACATATAGTGACACAAGATGCAACTATGTATAGAAAATAGGAATAGTCAAGTGAAGAAATATCTGAACATGTAGAACATGTCTAGAAGATGTGTATGTCCAACACTGCTTATATGCTACAATCATAAAACAAAAAGAGACTTAGTAATTGACAACTAAAAGAAAATACAATTCCAACATGTGTATGAAACTAGTGGAGAAACTCATAAAAGCTTATGTAGAAGAAAAAAATGAAATGAAGTGACTAAGAAAATAACTTTTCCAAGTAGAATATCAATAAGGAGAAGACATGGAATGGGAAAAGTTAAAAACTCCAAACAAAATTGAACCAAAACTTAAGATGTTATGAGACTTGCTTCAATACATGTTTCTAAATAATGGAAACTCAATAATCATCATTGCTAATCTTAGTAGTGAGTAAAAATAGAAATTACTTAAGGTAGTAAATAAATGACCAATAGCTTTCACATGGTCTTACAATGAGATCACTAGAACAAACCTACGAATTTGTAAACATTGAATTTACACAAACCTTGTTGTCAAGCCATGTTGTCAACCTTAATGATGATTGAATCTAAATAAAAAAGAAGTAGTAAAATAAGATCTAAAGAATCTATTAAAAGCATTGTTCATCTATTTGATTGTGAAAAGTGAGTGGATTAGCTCATTAGTCATTGTTTCAAAGAAAGGTAGAAAGTGGAGGATTTACATTGATTTTTAGTTGCTAAATATGGCCACTTTCAAGGACCACTTCCCTTTGTCATTTGTTGATTAGGTTTAGGATACCATTGTAGGGCATAAATATTATAGTTTTCTGGATGGTTATAGTGGATATAATTAGACTCACATAGCCCCTAGAAGACTAGAAAAAGACTATATTCACTAGTCAATGGAGAACATTTGCATATTGTGAGATGTCATTTGGTCTTTGTAATACCCTTACCACATTCCAAAGGTTGCTCCTTAGTATATTCCAAAAATAGATTGACAATAATGTATAAGTTTTCATGGATGATTTTTCTACATAAAACTCTAATTTTGAACAAACTTTGAATTTTCTTAAAGCATGTATTGAAAAGATGTGTTAAAAAAATTAAAACTCAATTAGCAAAAGAGCCACTCAATGGTCTAAGATGGTATTGTTTTAGGACATAAAGTTTCACATAAAGAAATTTTAGTGGATTTGGATTGAATTAGAGTCATCTAGATCTTAGACTATTAAGGATGTCAGATGTCTTCCTAAGCCATACTTGATATTATTGATGATTTATTGAAAATTTCTCAAATATTGAAAATGTGCTATTAGAACTAATTAAGATAGATGCACCATTCATTAGATGAAAAGAATGTCAAAAGACATTTAAAATCTTGAAATAGAAATTTCTAGAAACTCTAATCCTATGAGCTTTGAATAGGTCAAGATCTATTCATGTTATGATGGATTCCTTTAATAATGTATTAAAAGAAATACTTACATGATTAGATGATCCAAAGATACCATATTACATTTACTATGAAAGTTGTAGCATTATCGAGACACAACTCAATTACACCACTACAAAAAAAGAGTTAACAATAGTGGTGTATTTATTGGAAAACTTTCAACATTATGCTATTGGTTATCCTATCTTTATCTACTCAAGTTGTAGTACCATCAAAGTTTTTATGAAGAAACATAGGGTAAGTTTGAGAATTATCTGATGGCTCATGATTCTACAATAATTTGATATTACCATGGTCAATTTGAAGGGAACTAAAAATGTAGTAATAGATCATTTCTCCAAATTAAGATGGAAGACTAAAGAGAATGTAGAGCATTTATCAAATCAATTTCTATATGAGTTCTTATGTTTAACGAGATCCATAAGAGATATCTCATACATTGTCATGATACTAGAATTATGTAAATTAATATTAAGTCAAGTGATAGAATCTTTATTATAATCCAAATCATATAACCCAACATACCTAATTTTAGACCCTATATAGTCCATGCTATATATCAATTTGGTGCTATGAAAATCTATAATCCTAGTAATCCAAAAAAACTCATTTGAGTCAATATTCAACAAATCAAAGGCTTCCAATACTCTAGGGATTCCATAGTAGCATTTACTAAGGTCAAAACCTACTTCATCTTTTATACATCCTTTTTGAATCATAGTGATGGGGGACATCCATGTTAGGCATTGTGAACATACTTGTTTTTCAATTTCTTGAATACTTTTCTTAATTCTTGTTAATTTCTCTAATTATTTGATATATTTTTAATTCTTAATACATTATTATTATTTTTCATATATTTTCATCTTTATCAACATTTCTATTCTTTGAAAAATTTATTTTGAAAAGTGTAAATATCTTTATTTTTTTATAACAAAATCATTAATGATAAGAAAGATGTTATTTTGTCATGAATAATTTTGCTCTACACTATTGAATCATTAAAAGGGTAATTATATGTATAGTGAGATCACATCATCCATTTCCCCCATTTCTAGTAATAACAAGTTCTTACCATAGAGATAATATGATTATCATCACATAAACCTAAAAATAAGTTATGATTCTTATGTCTTGAAGAAAATGGAAAGAACTAAGATGAATTGGAAAAATGTGTGACATAAAGTGGATTTGTTGATTTTTTGAACTTCTTCTATGAGTTCCAATCCTCCATGTAATTATATCATTGCTCAAATTTTCATTTAAATGGGAGAATTTTTTTTAAATAATAGTTATTACCTTAATATGACACTAGAAAGACATGTTACTCATGCTTGAAGGTAGGCCTTTAGTAAGGATAACACAACCATTACTTTATTTGTACACATAATAAACATTCTTGAGATGACTAGAAAGATATGTTACCCATGCTTACAAAGAGGCTACTTCCAAGAATTTGATAGTCTCTTGGACTAGTTTCAACATGTGATAGGAAAGACATGTTACCCATAACTGAAGATATATCATTGATGGAATTAACATTGGCTATGGAGCAAGAAAGACCTATTACCCATGCCTAAAAGCATCCTTTTAACTAATTCCTAATATGTCCTAAAAATTAAACATTGTAATTAATTAAATGCAATTCCTATTTCCTAGTTTTTTCTTGCTAAGTAATGGTATCTTCATATGATTATGATTGGTCTTATGGTAGTTGGTCTAGGAGGATGCAACACGGTGTCATTGGTACATGGTATGAACCTAGTTTCAAATATAATTATGAAATTAATGATTTTGTATAGTATAGTATTGATCTCTTGTTGAGGTAGACTAAACATGTGTATATTAGAAGATAAATATGACTTACATTCAATTCCTTGAGTACCCATGAATAGTTACAAGAGTGATTATACAAAAGTACTAAGGGTAAGAACTAGCTTTGGGGAGTATCCACTTGCATAACTCTTGTGTATCATATTTAATTCCACATCATTTTTTTCAATCCATGCTATTGTTCAACTTCTTAAATCATTCTTATAACTCTCAATAGTTGATAGACTTAATTATTTCCATCAAGAACACCTATCCTCATTATATATATGTCCCTACTCAAAAACTTTGATGTTCATCATTTTAAACCATTCTTTAAGATAATTCACCACTATCCAAGTAAGAAATTTTACCTAAGATCCTTTTAGAAGACATTAGGACCCTTCCCAAATCATAACCATAATTGTTTCTTTAGAAAATTAAGCAAAAACTACAATTTTCCCAAGGTGATATTACAACTATGATAATGCATAGGATATGATCTTGTAATTATGATACTATGGATATGATGTATATAATAGAAAATTTTGCTCATTTGGATCTAAAAACCTATGGAGTTCATGTCATTTTTTGTGCTAGAAAGACTTCTAAGCATTATATCTTCTTCACCACACATTCAATTTTAGTTATTTTTGAATCCTTAAGCTCTAACAGTTGAGCTTTCTTCTCATGGAGGAATGTTATGTGATGAATCACCATTTGATGCTAGCCGCAACGTCGAGGCCACGACATTGCGTAGATCTGACATTGGATGTCTAACATTAGGGTATATACCCTAAGTCTATAAATACTGCTCCTGGGCTCTAGTTTTGGGAAGTTATTCATTAGTGAATTTTCAGTTTTTAAGCAAGGTAGTGAAACTCTTGTTGTTTCTTCTCCCTAGAGTTAGAATATTTTCTGAGTGCCCACAGAAGGAGTCTAAAGTGTCTATGGTTCTTTGTTTGAGCACTAATGTACTTGAGAGCAGTAGTGTGACAAGAATAAAACAAACTCTTTTGACAATCCTTGTAGCATTGAGAATAGCTTAATATTTTGTTATTGCATTTTATTTTCTTGTTCTTTGCTTTAATGCATTTGATTAAATAATTTATTTTTAGTAATTATAGAATACAAGCATGACCACTTTGAGCATTCATATAGTACTTGGTAACCCAACAACACTTAACGTTTGGTAACCCAGTAGTGCTATATGTGTTCAGGAAAGTGGGGTAGTTACTTGTGTTAGGATAGCTAGGCATTAGGCATTAGTTTTCAATCTAATCTACCCTTATTCTTGTTGTAGGTGGTTACATCCATAAAATATAAAACAACAAGAATTCACATAGCTCAATTAAACTTAAAGCATACCCTTGAGCCTCACAAGTGTAGTTGGGAAGACAATGAACGTTCTCAATGTTGTTTCACTTCCTAGAGGAACTAGTGTATGAGATAACTATAGGTCCATTGAATTCGATTGGATCACGCGTAACACCTTAGTGATTTGTATGATTGGGCATAGGGGTACCTCACCGCTCATCATTGGCACCATTTTTGGGGACCTTTTTATTGTTTTGTGCACTATCTAAGAGCCAGTGAAAGTATTTAATTTATTAGAATAAACCTAAGATTCATATCTTATTTTACAATTACTACAAAAAATTCTTAGAGCACATTGTGAGTTTGTTTTTCTAACCAAAAATGTTTTCTTCTCATAGGAGTACTTCTTTGCCTAAGCCTGATAACATTCATCTATCAAAGCCCTAATAGTACTGAATTACATATACTCATCCTGATGAGTATGTGCTAAACTTCACCTTCATCCTACACTAGGATGAACAACAGTGGTGGCATGACATGGAGGGTAACATTATGTTGCCACCCGATCGTGCTACTCCTACAATGCTTTATCAAATGCTTGCACGATGTGGTCTTCAAGACCATTGTGGAGAATATATCATGGAAGATGTCGATGCTAGGGATTATCATCCCACCAAAGCACAATGCCTATGAGATCAACAACTAGAGTAGTGCTATGAACTTTCAAAGGGAAAAGGACTTAATGATTTTCCATTCCTATTGTACCAACAAGCTAGTGAGGAACCCTTCTTTGGGGATCTTCCACTCAATGATGCTCCTCTTGAAACACCACAAAATTTCAGGTCTCGGCATCTTGACTGCAAATATGGCTAAGTGTTAAAACGGTGGCACTTTTCCCATATTTTTCCAAGTGTTGAGTGTAGTCAGCTCCAACTACCAGATTTGCAAAATTTTCCTAAGTGTTAGAATGATGGCACTTTCTACAGATTCACATGTCAAGCTGTANAAGTGTTAGAATGATGGCACTTTCTACAGATTCACATGTCAAGCTGTGCAGCGTAGCGCAGTGTAGCACCATGTCACGCTTCATAGCGTAGCATCCTATCACGCTATGTAGCGTAGCACAACATAGCACTTGTCAAGATGTGTAGTGTAGCACAGTTGTTAAGCTATGCATTGTAGCACACCTGTCCAGCTATGCAGACAATGTCCTATGTCTCGTGCATAACATGGGATAAGCATAACAGATAGTGTTCTGTGTCTTGCACGTAACATGGAACAAGCATAGTAGATAGTGTCCTGTGTCCTATGCATAACACAGGATGAGCATAGCAGACAGTGTCTTGTGTCTTGCATGTAACACGGGACAAGCGTAGCAGATAGTATCATGTCCTATGCGTAACATGGAATAAGTGTAGCAGACAGTGTCCTGTGTCCTATGCGTAACACAAGACGAGTGTAGCAAATAGCATCCTATGTCCCACACGTAACATGGGACAAGCTCAGTAGCTAGTGTCCCATGGTCCCACTGACCGCACTGCCACATGGCACTTGATCTGCATTTTGGGCTAACCCTAGCCCTATAAGTACCCCTACACCCTAATGTTTCAAAAGGGGGGAAAAGGGGGGAAGAGGAGAAGGAGGAGGCTTCCATTCTTGACTAGAAGGTAGTTGACACTTCCATTTTGGCATTTGAAACTGTGGCATCTTAGCACTTAGCTCCCTGGGTGAATGAGACCTAGAGCATACCACATTGGTAAAGAGGCATAACTACACTGCATGGTACATTGCAGCCCCATTGTAGCCTCATAGAACATCACATGGTACACTATGGCTACCAACTTGATAGGCACAGTTCAACACAGTGAGCACCAGAATTCATAGCTTGACACCATTGAGGCTGTGATTGTGCTCCCATTGCACCTATTGTACACTATGTATACCTTTGTGAATTAGTTACGCTCCCTCTTTTGGGGCAGTGCACTTCTGTTCTCAAATTTTGTTACATTTCTCAAGAATTTTTCTTTAGTATCTAGTGTAACACTTATATTTTCTTGCTTTTTTTTATACGTATTTGCACATTTATATCATTTTTCTAAGGCCGGGACACCCTGCTACACTCTAGCTTAGATGGACCCAATGCCCACGCATAACGCAGTATAAACCCTTTTCAAACACAATCATTTTAACACCACATAAGTCCCTATATGATTGACCAGACCATTTAGGGCACCCCATTTCTATTTTCTCTAGCATGACCCTCACATAGATTTGGGGTTAGGCTGTATGCTTGATGACCTCTCGGTGTTCTAGCCACTGACATTTTCAGATGTCACAGTTTTTGGCACTAGAAGGAGGGCTTGATCATTTCCATCTCCATTTTTTAATTAGCACTTAGTCAAGACTATGGATGTTCTAGAGAGTGTAACAAGTTCTCATAGTGTAGCAAGCTCTGGTGTAGCAAGCTTGACAAGCTATAGCATAACAAGCTCTAGTGCAGCGAGCATAGCAAGCTCTAGTGTAGCAAGCATGACAAGCTATAGCTTGTCAAGCGTAGCAAGATTCAACGTAGTGAGTGTAGCACCAGAGTTGGCCATTTTCAGCAGTTTTCATACTTGGCACTTTTTCTATATTTCCATACTTAGCCATTTTTTCTGCATTTTTACACTTGGCCATTTTCTTACATTTTTCTGCTACCGGCAAACTCAGTCATTTTTCTGTAGTTTTTAGAGTTAGCCATTTTCTACAAACAACAACTTTCACAACTTGATCTGTGAATATGAATCTAGATCAACCTTTCATGTTGGTATCTAACACATTTGACACTAGGATCTAGCCAAAGCGTGCTGCACTAAGCCAGGAACAATATAATTTTTTTTGTACCAAAATCCAAGTAGGACTATTAGTGGATTACCTTGATTTGGAGGCAAAAGAAGACTACGAACAAGTCCACTAGAATGAACGGGAGTACAACCCCTCCTTGTTTAACATAATCCCACTCACGGAGTCCTACCACCAGTTGTTGTCCCAACTCATCTGTGCAAATAAGCATGATGCAAGGACAACCTACGAGGAAGCCTCAAATAATGAAGAAGATGAGTTCGAGGTTCACTCCGAGCGTAAGAGCCCCCTCTACACCATCTTCCAATGACCACTCCCTAGTACAGTCCCTCCTCAGTTTAGTCCACCCATCCTCTCTGAGATGGTGACCATGCCAGTTCAGCCTTTCTCACAAGCAACTAATGCATTTTCCCAACACTATGCTCATGCAAGGGCCACCTCCCAGCCCCAGACAACTCAGGTACCCTATGTTCCACCTGTCTCATTGGCATCTATGGTGTTTATCCAACCCACTAATGTGTGGCCTACTTCAATCACTGCACCCATCGCTTAGCCAACACATCAACTACAACCATTCGCTATGACATTAAACTGGCAACAACCATCCACTATGATGTTAAAATGGCAACAACCATCCGCTATAACATTAAACTAGCAACAATTGTCCGCTAAGACATTAAATTAGCATGACGCAGCAACAACAACCACTAAGCAACCTTTCATTATCAAGGTGCCACAATGAGTTGGTTACACAACAACTCCTCAGCCACCCTTTATCATATGGGTGCCACAATGTGATGGCCCCTCACCTACCCAAAGCCCAATAGTGGACAACATCTCGATCCCTCCTCCTTCAAGGATTGACCCCACTAGTAACCCAAGTAGGCCTACCAAATGGCAATGAAAGAGGATGAGTGAGTGCCTCGCAACCCCCATGGCTGAAGCAAAGGCTATAATCAACAAGCAACAGGTAAACACTAGGACCCCTACCCCTAAGTAGACCAAGCAAACCAAGCTTGAGTCCCCTCCATGAGAGATCTGTCTCTCAAGCCACATGGAGGAAATCAAGGCTAACACAACAACCAATGACAAGGACTTCATAGCTACACTAACCCAGGTGAAACAAACGCTCAAGAAAAATAATACAACGTTGAGCTTGTATGACCTAGTCATGACCTCATCTGCTCATTACCAAGCCTTGGCCCGAATCTTAGCCTCCATTCCTATTACAGAGGACATCCCTGCAGATGAGAAATCCATTCATGCAATGATGTTGCCCTCTACACCCTAAGAATTGGGTTCAACATCTCTAGCCTTTCACAATGATGTAGTTAAAGTCAACCTCGAATGAGGGGAGGTCACTACAGCTCCACTATCCATTAGCATTTGTGTTGGGCAATGCACCATCTACGAAGTCCATGTCGATGATGGTGTGAAAATAAACATAGTCCTATACTCCATCATTGATAAGCTAGGCCTGGTAGATGAAATCAGGCCAACCAAAATTGTGTGTCTAAAATCCTTTAACAGATCATGCATCACTGTCAAGGGTACAATCAACCTAGCCTTCATGGTAGGAGAGCAATTCCCCACCAATGTAGATTTCATTGTCATAGAGGAGATGTCAAGTTTCAACATGATTCTAGGTAGGCCTTGGGTAGCCCAATTAAGGGCCATCTCCTCTCCCATCCACTAAGAAATCCACCTTCCATATGAAGGGGGTGAAGTTATCATCCATGGTGATAATGCTTCCTCTTCGACTATCCACGACATGGACATGGTGCAAGTTTCAAAAGAAGAGTTTCTTGGTGGTACACCTACAGCACCCAACGCAGTGCCTAAGGCTAACACACTCAAAAAAGTGGTTGAAGCCAACAGCCTCCCAGAGGACCCTAAGCCTTGCACACCCCTTAATCCACACTTGATTAGGAAGCAACTATGTGATCAAGACTTTTCCTTGGCCAAAAACACATTAAGCACTAGCTCACCCCTTACCTCCATTGGCCATGCATTTTTGGTTTTTTCTTGGGTTGCATTTGTTCATGCATTTACATTTCACCTGCTTGCCTAGTTTACACACTACTTCACTTTGTTTACACATCCATCTACTTAGCTTATGCATTGCATTTAAAAAAAACAAAAACATATGGCCTAAAGAGGCCTTAAACTAGCCTACGACCTGGAACAACCTAAAACTATCCCTTTTTGCATTGCTTTTCTTTCATTCGTACATTTTAACTCTATTTATGATAGGTGTTGCTTGATTTTGTTTTCTTTCTAGTTGATTTTTGCAGGATCTTGTAGGCACATAGCATGACTACGCATGCAGAATCACACCTTACATAAGCAAGGTAAGCACTAGTCCGCTATGACTATAAATCAGCACAGATAGTCCGCTATGACTATAAACTAGCATAGCTCATCCTTGGGTCATGATGTTAAACTGGAACAACAACTTGTCCTTGGGTCATGACGTTAAACTGGCATAATAGCTCATCCTTGGGTCATGATGTTAAACTGACACAATATCCATTGTTCACTATGACATTAAACTAGCACATCATGATCTTCCAAGACTTTAAACTGGCATGTTGTTGATCTTTTGGAGCACTTGCCATTAATGCGACCTTGGTGGCACTCACAGCATCATTGCCTCCCACCATTCTCCTAATCTTTCAAAGCACTTTTCATTAGTGTGGCCTTTAGAGAACTTGCAACATCATTGCCCTGGCACTTTCACTAGCTTCCTAAGCACTTACAACTAACACAACATGTGGCACATTTATAGCATATTTGCATCTAGCACATGCAGCATCTTCACATTAGGAATTTACACTTGCATTTCATGTTGTGTGGTTTTCTTGTCTTCTTAGAGTTGTGTTTGCAGGATGAAGCCTCATAGGTGGTCATGCAGAGATGCATCTCATTGTAGCAGCCAGTGGCCACATTATTCTAATGTGCGTGATTGGACTAGTTAAGCCACTCAAGAGTGCACATCTCCCTCATTCCTATTACAACCTTTGCACATCCACTCCTTCATCCCAAAATCCTCTCATCCCCCACATACTCATGATTTCACATCCCCCTGGCATATGCATTGTGACACACATGGCATTCTCTTCACATCAACTATAGAACCCATGGTTGGTGTAACACAACTCGTCCTATTGGGAGCCTATGATGCATGGTCAAAGCCTAAGTGGATGTAACATGAATCATCCCTAAGAGAAAATACCTATCCTACAGACGCAATACAATCGCATCAAAACAAAGCCCATCTACTTGATGGCCAACTTGCAGCTAGTATTCAGTAGTAAGCCAAACCCAATGGAGGTTCGCCTTGCACCAAAAAAAACGAGACTTGGGAAAAGCACATCCCCAAGCAAATTGACAATGCTACAGCTTTATAACTAGTCCAACATTAGATTGACTTTTATGCTCTCATAAGCACTTCGATGAGAGGTCAATGTTTCAGGGGGAAATCACTTCATGACATGGTCACTATCAGCCATGCTTAATTTGCATCTTACATCATGATCCACTATTTGCATTTCATTCCCACCATTTAAATCTCATTTCCCTAGCATTTCCTATACCCCTTGCCCCTCAACATAACCTTATTCCCATAACACTCCTCTAAGTGCTATAGTGTTTTTTAATTCTTTGTTGACATCTCTCGAGCCACTCCTCTAGACATCAACAAAGAGGGGCCATTAAAACACCACAAAATTTCAAGTCTCAGCATCTTGACTACAAATTTGGGTAAGTGTCAAAATGGTGGCACTTTGCCCATATTTTTTCAAGTGTTAAGTGTAGTCATCTCCAATTGCCAGATTTGCAAAATTTTTCTGTGTTAGAATGATAGCACTTTCTGTAGATTCACATGTCAAGCTGTGCAACGTAGCATAGCATAGCACTATGTCACATTGCATAGCATAGCACCCTGTCAAGCTGTGTAGCGTAGTGCAGCGTAGTACCATGTCACACTATGCAGTGTAGTGCAGCGTAGCACCATGTCACACTATGCAGTGTAGTGCAGCGTAGCACTTTTCAAGATGTGCAGTGTAGCACAATTGTTAAGCTATGCAGTGTATCACAGTTGTTAAGTTATGTAGCGTAGCATAGCATAGCACACCTATCCAGTTGTGTAGGCAACGTCTCGTGTCTCGTGCATAACATGGGATAAGTGTAGTAGACAGTGTCTTGTGTCTTGCGTGTAACATGGGATAAGAATAGCAAACAATGTTCTGTGTCCTGTGAGTAACATGGGATGAGCGTAGAAGATAGTGTCATGTGTCCTACACGTAACATGAGACAAGTGTAGTAGATAATGTCTTGTGTCCTATGCGCAACATGGGACAAGTATAGCAGATAGTGTCTTGTGTCCTACATGTAACATAGGATGAGCGTAGCAGATAGCATCTTGTGTTCTGTGCGTAACATGGGACAAGCCCAACAGCCAGCATCCCATGGTCCCACCCACTGCACTACCACATGGCACCTGATCTACATTTTGGGCTAACCCTAGTCCTATAACTAACCTTGCACCCTAATGTTTCAAAAGGGGGTGGGAAGGGGGGGAAGAGGAGAAGGAGGAGGCTTCCATTCTTAACTAGAAGGCAATTGGAACTTTCATTTTGGCATTTAGCACTATGGAATCTTGGCACTTAGCTCTATGGGTGAACGAGACCTAGAGCACACCACACTGGTAGAGAGGCATAGCTACACTACACGGTACACTGCAGCTCCGTAGAACATCACATGGTACACTATGGCTACCAACCTAGTAGGCATAGTTTAACATAGTGAGCACCCGACTTTATAGCTTGACACCATCGAGGCTGTGACTGTGCTACCACTGCACCTATTGTACACTGTGTATACCTTTGTGAATTAGCTACACTCCATCTTTCGTGGTAGTGCACTTCTATTCTCAAATTTTGTTACATTTCTCAAACATTTTTCTTTAGTATCTAGTGTAACACTTGTATTTTCTTACTTTTTCCATACATATTTGCACGTTTACATCACTGTTCTTAGGCTGGGACATCCCGCTACGCTCTAGCTTAGATAGACCCAATGCCCACGCATAACATAGTATAAACCCTTTTCAGACATAGTTTTTTTAACACCACATAAGTCCCTGTCTGATCGACTAGACCATTTAGGGCATCCCGTTTCTGTTTTCTCCAACATGGCCCTTGCACAGATTTGGAGTTAGGCTGTATGCCCTGTGACCTCTCGATGTTCCAGCCACCGATGTTTTCAGACATCACACCTCTCTTTAACTTTGGTGATGAAGGTCAAAACCAAAATCTGCAATCCACAGTTCACAATCCTGATTCTGGTAACAAGGGATCTAATGACAAAGGAGGATTCAGAGGGACAAGTCAAAACAGGGATGTAAGATCATGGCCATGGTCATGATCACTAAAGAGGAAATAGTAGGCACTGTGATCGTGCTAGTACTCCTTCCTCTTTCCCTTCATCGTCTTCTTCTTCTTCTAGCTTCGACCATGACTGTAGAAGGCGAGATCATGATGGAGGTGATCAAAATGAGTGTAATGACCAACAAGACCAAAATAACCAAAGGGATCATCAAGACAGGCAACATCAAGGACACAGATGTTTAAGAGAAGTACATTGTCATGAATGAAGGGGTAGTAGACGACATTGTAGGCACCATGATCAAGGCCTCGATGAGCCTCTGTTTGCTACCTAAAGTATGCTTAACATTGTAGTGGTAGTTAGAATCCCAACAAGGCATGTGAAAGACAATCAGATCAAACAATTAGGCATGAACAATATTCCTCAATTTGAAGGAGGATATAACTCTGATCCACAGAATCATCTTCAAGCTTTCTAAGATGCATGTGCCTTCCAAACCATAGAGAACAAGTGGTAGAAATTGAAGCTATTTTCTAGGAAACTCATCAAAGAAGCAAAGAATTGGTATTGGTCCTTAGAATTGGAATTTATCAGATGATGGAGTACCATGCTTAACATTTTTAATGATAAGTATCAAATGTACTCCTGGGTATCCAACTTAAAGAAGTAGATTCAAAGGTGGAAACAAGGAGCACATGAACCCTTAGATATCCCCATTAGTTGATACTATGCCTTGATGCATAAATGCCCTGGCCATGGTTATTCTCAATTGGCTCAACTCCACCACATTGAAGAGAGGCTTCATAATGAAATGAGGAAAACCCTTGGTGTTTATGCCCAAGGGAAATTTTCAGAATCAATTGCCCATCAAGTACAAAGTTTAATAGAGCAAGCCACTAAAGAGAAGAATGAACTCAAAAAGAGAGAAAGTGTAGAGGAGTACAACCATGATCTTTCCATCAACAAGAGAGAGGTTCAATTCTGTGACAATGAGGATGAATCCATATTTGATGAGGGAATTCATAAGAAAGCCTTGCCACTTCAATAATTTTAATTTGAACTTACGACCAAGGTTGATTACTTAAGGGACTTCATGGATAGCCAATTTCAAGCTATCCTCAAAATTGCTGAAGAGTCTCAATAACAAGGTAGTGATCATGAGCACAGGAGGCACAAAGAAGCTAAACATGCATATTACAAAGGTAAGGGTAAATTTGTTGTAATAAAATAGGTTGTGGACAGTGAATTAGATAATGATTGTGGATGTGATATTTGCCAATATGAACATCCTAAAGGATATTTCCCCATTGTGTTACATCTTCTGGAGTTTGGGATGTATGCCTTACATCCATGACTTACAAAAAGGTAAACATCTAGAAGGTTTCCTTATCCCTCAAGGTAATCTCCAACAGTTCCACCAACAATAATTGTATTATTCAAATGGAGCTCCACCACAACCATATGAACAAAACCAACAATGGCAACAACCACAATCATGGGTGCTTGCATCGCCAAGGTAACAATACCGTTACGAGCAGCCTAATCCATATGGTTACCATGTTCAGCAACCCATGTCTCTACATGACTCTTCCAGTCACATTTCTAATATTTAGCCTTACTACCACTCTTCTAATTACTATCAAACTCCTTCTCCACATGAAAGAGGGGATTCCACCTCCTATCCTTATCCTCCTCTTGTCCCTACACATGCTCCTCCTCTGGTTGCACAACTACCACCTACTCTACCAATGCAAGGTAAACGGCGCACTCAATTGCAACAATGTAATGCTATGACGGTTGTTAATTTTCAACCCAATCATTAGTTAGAGGGATTGATTACATGATCAAAGAAAAAACCTTTCTTTCAACTCTGTAGTCCACCTAAGCCTTCACCTACACCCACAGTTGACAACCCTACTCTTGCCTCTTCTTCCATATCCTATTCCTTCTAGCCTCCTTCAAATGAAACTCTACCAAGGATCCATATTGTAATGCTTACTCACACAGTGTTTGATTGGATTTGTGTAGGAAACCTTCCTAGGAAATTATTTGATCCTAAAAGTCCTCTAATTTATTTGTAGATTGCTAGGAACAAATCGTGTAAGGCTCTTCTTGATTTAGGTTTTGATGTTAATTTGATTTCTCATTATATGTACACTACATGGGACCTGCCTCCTTTTAAGAAGAGCAACATAAGATTGGAATTGGTAGACTAGTCCATTAATGTTCCATTGGAACTAGTAGAAGACATTGTGACCATTGTCTATGGGTGTCTTATCCTACCGACTTCCTAGTAATCAAAGTGAAGAACTACAAAGGAGACTTCCCAATCATCATGGGAAGAGCATGGCTGAGCACCGTAGACATAAGAATGGGCATCAAAGATCTCTCCTTGAAAATATCTAAAGAAAATGCATTCAAAAAGATCGAGAAGAAGAGAATTCCATGCATCGCATACAATGATAACGGGTGCAATTATGTGCAGAAAATTTGGGCCATAAAGCAAGCATCTATCTATGCATGCATGCAATGTGCACCAGAAACAGAAATTCAACAGTGTCTGTATGTAGTAACCACAAAATAGGAGGGCACCCAATGGTTGACCATTGATTTAGAAAGCAGCACACTGTGCATGGAACCAGTTGAGAGCCTAACATGTGAATATGTCATGAGCATGGATAAACTTGAGCAAGTTCATCACCAACTCTCTGATTATACAAACGATGATACCTATTGGGGAGAGTTGGAAATTCTTGAGAACTTCAAGCAACAACCCCTTCAACTGAAAACATTATTAGTTGGAATGGAATATGTATTTTTGAAAAATAAGAAGCCATTTATATTCAATGCAAGACTTGCTCCAGAATAGAAAGAGATGTTATTGAAAGTAGTTGAAAGATGGTCAGTGGATTTTACTTGGTCATATCCTGAACTCATAGGGATTGATCCTAGGATATGCTAGCATCACATTTACATTAACTTGGCCATGAAGCCAAAATGATAGCCACAAAGGTAGTTAAACCCCAAATTGAAGCAAATTGTCAAGGCGGAAATCAAGAAACTCCTCAAGGTAGGGTTTATCTATTCCATTATGGATAACAAGTGGGTTAGTCCACTCATAATTGTACCAAAGAAAGGTGGTAAGTGCTGAGTTTGCATTGATTTTAGGCTACTGAATATGGAAACATTCAAGGATCACTTTCTATTGCCATTTGTTACTAGGTTCTCAACACAATATTAGGGCATTGCTATTTAGTTTCCTAGATGGTTATAGTGGCTATAAGCAAATTCAAATTGCACCAGAGGACTAGGCAAACATAATGTTCACGAGTCCGTGGGAGAATTTTGCATATCATAAGATGCCATTTGATCTATGTAATGTCCCTGCCACATTTCAACACCTGGTCCTAAGAACCTTTTAATAGAAAATCGATAGTGGTGTAGAAGTCTTCATGGATGAATTCTCCACCTATGGAACTACATTTGAGCAAGCCTTGAACCACCTTGAGCAAGTGCTAAAATAATGTGTTGAAACTAATTTGCAACTCAATTCGTAGAAAAGTCACCTCATGGTCTAGAAGGGCATTGTATTGGGGCACAAAATATCGCAAGTAGGAATTGAGGTGGATCCTAAAAAAATAAGGATCATCCAAGGAATAACTCACTAGCCAGAAATAGTTAAAGACATTCAATCATTCCTTTGACATAGTGGCTACTACTGGCGTTTCATAGATAATTTCTATAAGATCACAAAATCATTGGTTGAGTTAATAAAGAAAGATGCTCCTTTTTTTGGATCGTAGAGTGTGAGAAAGCATTCCAACAACTGAAGGAAAATCTTGTAGTAACCCCAATCCTACAAGCACCAGACTGGTCTATACCATTTCACATCATGATGGATGCATCAAATTATGCTTTGGGAGCTATGCTAACACAATTAGATGATAAGAAACATCCATACTACATTCACTATGCTAGCTAAAGCATTGTAGGTGCACAATTGAACTACACCACTATATAAAAAGAATTGATGGTGGTGATTTTTGCTCTAGAGAAGTTCAGGCATTATGTGCTTGGATACAAGGTGTTTGTGCACATAGACCATAGTGCCATCTGCTTTCTAATGAACAAACCAATGGTGAGACCCCATGTCATACAGTAGCTAGTGATCTTGTAGGAATTTGATCTTACAATGGTAGATTGAATGAGCATTGAGAATGTGGTCGTTGATCACTTATCTCAGTTACAATGGGATGAAAAAGAGGAAGAAAGCCCTCTCTAATATGTTTCCTAATGAACTCCTCTTTGCTAGGGAAATAATTAAACAAATGTCTAATAAGTCAAAATGGTATGATAACATTCTCATCTATCTTCTCACTTAGGAGATGCCACAAGGGTTGGACCACCAAAGGAAGCAATAGTTTCTTCACTAGGTAAAGCACTTCATGGAGATCAACAAACACCTCTACAAGGTGTGCGTCAATGGCTTAGTTCGTTGGTGTGTCTTTGATGCTGATCAACTACATGCACTCCAAGATGCTCATGAAGATCCTTGTGGAGGACATTATCCTAGGAGACACACAACCATTAAAAT
Organism: Gnetum montanum; assembly: GCA_015680685.1. NCBI lineage: Eukaryota > Viridiplantae > Streptophyta > Gnetopsida > Gnetales > Gnetaceae > Gnetum > Gnetum montanum. Next base: position 37,144 of record MNCI01004998.1, on the reverse strand, counting down.
CTTCATGGCAAGGTACTATTGGCCAACACTCTTCAAGGATGCTCACCATTTCATCTACTCTTGTGAATGATGCCAGTGAGATGGTGGAATGACTAATCAAATGGAGGGACCTCAACAATGGATTCAAAAATTAGAACCATTCGACATTTGGGGCATTGATTTCATGGGTCCCATCATGCCCATGTCAAATGGAAAGGCATACATCATAGTCACTATTACTATTGTACAAAATGGGCAGAAGCAATAGCCATCATCAATTTTACATCTTCTACCATTGCTTGATTTGTACAAAAAATTGTTATAGACAGGTTTGGTATGCCACATACATTAATTTCTGATAATGGAACTCATTTTACAGGAATTACTTTTTGAAAACTCATGTAATGCTTAGGGGTTAAACACAAACTCACAACACCTTACCATCCTTAAGCTAATGGTCAAGCTAATGTTATCAATAGGAAAAACACAAAAATACTAACAAGAACTATCAATAAGTATAGGATGTGATAAGTGGTGAGGTACCTCTATGCTCAACCATACGAATACAAGCGTTACGCACAATCTGGTTGAACTCCAAGGACTAAGTGCTTATGCGCCTTCACAGAACAAGGATGGGTTAGGTGATCATTGTCTTCCCAAGCTTACTCATGTGGAATGATTGTGTGGTTAAGTAAACTTGAGGTATATGATTTTTTTTTCTTTTTATGTTTATGTCTTGGTGCTAAAAGGGAGAAGTGAAATAATTAAGTAACTAATTTAATTTAACTAATCCACTAGGTTCTAACTAGTCTTAACACTAACATCCATTCCCACTCTCTGTACACATCCTGAACCAGTGTAACACTACTGGGATTACCAAATGCTAATCGTTACTAGGTTACCAAGTATTTCGCATATGCTCAAAGTGGTTGTACTGAGTGTGCTTACTTGTGAAAATTAACAAACCAATAAAAGCAACATCAATTAACTAGAAAAATCATTAAATAACTATAAATAACATTAAATGCAATAAATAAGCTATTCTGAATGTTGGAAGGTTTATCACAAAGTTCGTCTTTATTTCTAGACATAAGGTGTGCTCAGGTACACAATGCTCAAATAAAGATCTATTCACTTTATGACTCCTACTACGGGCGCTTAGAAATAATTCTAACTCAGGAAAGGGAAAACTACAAGAGTTTGGGTAAGGGACTAAGAAACTAATGCCAAAATCAAGCGTGCCCACCTCTTATTTATAGGCAACGAGATAGGTCCCGATATCAGATGTTTGATATTGCTTGGCAGGCTCCAATATCATAGACCCAATATCACAAATCTGATATCATGGTCCTAATATTGTGGTTCATCATACCCTCATGACTGAATGAAAACTCATCCTTGAGTTCCTTACAACATATTAGGAAGGTATGGGATTATTAACATGGAGTGATGTACTCAAAGTGCCCGGTGAATGAATCGAAAAATATATTACAACATTGGTCTTCATACTCATTGTGGTGAACACCATACATAGATGACATCCAAATCTTTATTTGACAACTTGGAGAGAGAGAAAAAAGAAAATAAGGTGTGTTGCTGTTGATGTCAAGACTGTGCACACTGTTATTCATCCATGGCCATATAATGTGTGTTCCTTGCATAACTGCTTCAACTCCAGTCCATTTTGAGTGCTCCCTCCTATCCCAGTCTATTGTTCATGTGATTGCCATTTTCACACATAACATAGTCACAAATTAGCAAGGATAGATAAGATATAATGTGATTGATACCTTGCCTCACTATGAAGCACATTGGCTGGGTTGTAAGAATGGTAGATACTGGGTTAGAGGTTTGTAACTAGTGACTACCCAAGGTATAGGGGTGAGGTAAGTAATGGGATGGAAAGATTTGTGCTAGGGCCCCCATGACTAAGAGTGAACCTCCAGTAGCAATAAGATGGAAAATGAAAGAACAAGGAAGAATAGAGAAATAATAATGGTGAGGCCAATAAAACAAAATTGGATGTCATGAACAGTTGAAATGGGAAATGGTTGAATGTAAGAAATTTTAAGGGAAAGAACTAAATAATTGCACCATCAAGGAATGCTAGTGGATCCTCCCCAAAGCAGGCTCATGCCCTTTATGCCCTGACAAATCCAAAAACCAAAGAGTCCGTAGGCTCTAGGAATGACATATGGAAGCAATGGTTGATAACTTACCCACAAGAGTTTACCAAAGAATAATAATGAGGCAACCAAGATATAGATTGATCATAAAAACAACAATGAGGTGGAATATGGAAAGAAATTTGGAAGAGAAGAGACAATGGAATGGAATCCCAAGATCAAGGTTGTATAAATTCCCTTGTGTATTATGTGGTTAAGGTGACTTAATAGAATTCATTCCAAATCCAGATCAAAACTAACCACATCTAGTGACCTCGCATCAACACACTTGACCAACCCATCCTCTTGAAGCAACAAGAATGCATCCACATAGCCACCACCATTCCAACAAGAGAAAAATAGAAAAGCAAGAAGCAAGAAAGGGCCTTGGTTAGAGGGAACCTTTAGGAATGGGTAACATGTCTTTCTAGTGCCATAACCAGTGCTTGTAGTCCATGTTTTTTTATTATGTCTAAGGGGTGTGCTTTGAATTCTTACCAATTTTTTTTTTTTTTTCATGAGAACCACACCATGCAAAGACTTATTTGATTTTGTCAACTTCCTGATATTTGGTCAAGAGTGAAATGGTGGAAGACTGTATGAGAAACATTCAAGTATCCAAGAGAATAGCTAGCACAAATGCACCAAATCCCCTTGAGGTCACACCCTTTTAAATCCATTTGAACCTTTCCTTGGTTTGAAGAATACCAAGCCACTAATTTATTAATAGGTTTTCTTAGAAAAAGGGACAGCACATTTCCAAAACAAGGAAGACCATAGAGTTGCACAGATGAGTGGATGACATGGACTCATTGCCTATTTTATCAAAAGAAATTATATCTTAGTATCAACATTAAAAGTTAAAGGTAAAGGCCAAACATTAGCAATCAACACCATTATAGTACAATCCACCATCATGAGCACTTATTATGTGACGACTAAGAATAAATCAAACAAAGAAATAGTAAAAATGTTAATGATGGTGTAAAACAAAAACAAGCAAAGATGAAAAATTTGTAAAACAAAAATACAAAAGGAATTGAGGGCTTAGAATGGTTAGCATTGGTGGCCATCTCTCCCATGACTGAGTTGGAAGGAGGAGATCCAAAATAATGAGGAAGGTTGTCCATTTATAGAGGTGGTGTTAGTAATGGCATTTTTAGGTTTATGGAAAGGTTTGATTTGCTAGATGTTGACCAATAATTTCTTGTTCAGGTTTTCAAGTTTATAAATCATCATGGCCCCTAAAGGAAAAGTTTCATGAATGATATAATGCCCTTCCCACAGCATTTGAAACTTAGTTTGTTGAAGCACATGTGTGGGATTCCAATAAAGAACCTTATCCCCTAGTTTGTATTTGACTTTCCTAATCCTTAGGTCATGACGTTCTTTGTTAAAGGCCTTGTGCTATTCGTTAGATGACAGGGCGGCTAATCAGTTCTCATCTAGCAAGTTAAGGTTCATTAACCATTCTTTTTGTGCTAGATCAAGGTCAAGGTTAAGGTCACATGTTGTGGATAGGGTACAGAGCTTAACTTGAATAGAAAGCGTTGAAATTTTACTGTACACTAACTCATATGGAGAATCCAATAGGGAGTTTCCATGTGGAGTGGTATACCCAAAGAGCATCATTCAGTTTGGTGCTCCAATCTCACCTATATTTGCTAATGGTCCATGTTAGTATTTTTGTGATCTCCCTATTGGTGACTTCTACTTAACCATTCTCTTGAGGATGATATGGTGTAGGTAGCTTATGCTCAACTCCTAAGCATTACATCAATTTCCAGAAATTCGCACCTATAAAATGTGTACCATTATTAGAAATAAGTGCACGAGGTATGCCAAACCTATTTACGATTTTTTTTTGAACAAATCATGCAGCGGTGGATGATGTATAGTTCATAACAGTGGCTACTTCTAACCACTTTGCAAAATAGTTAATAGCAACAACAATGTAGGCCTTTCCATTGCACATTGGTGTAATAGGCCCCATAAAATCAATTCCCCATATGTTGAAGGGTTCTAAGGGTTGAATCCATTATTGTGGACCCTCCATTCTAGTAGTCATTCCCCCATCATGTTGGCAGCGCTCACAAGATTGGTCAAAATGACGAGTGTCTCAAAATAGTGTAGGCCAATAATATCCTACAAGAAATATTTTAATGGTTGTTCATCTCCCAATGTAATGACCCCCACAAGGACCCTCATGAGTATCTTGGAGAACTCACAATTGATCACCATTAGGAACATACCATCGGACCAAGCCATCATAACATACTTTATAAAGTTGTCTATTAATTTCCATAAAATATTTGTTTCGGTGAAGAAACTATTGTTTCTTTTTAATGTCTAACCCTTGTGGTGTTTTTTGTGTGAGGAAATAGGTAAGAATGCTACTATACCAATCTGCCTTTGTGGTTAATTGATTGTTTACGACACCTGCAAAGAGGAGTTCATTGGGGAAATGGTTAGAAATTGGATATTCGTCCTATTTGCTATCCCATCATAACTGAGATAAATGATCAGCAACAACATTCTTGGTGCCTTTACGATCAATCATTGTAAATTCAAACTCTTGTAAGATCATGAGCCACTATATGATGCAAGGGCTCACCATTTTTTTATTCATTAGGAACTGAATTGCACTATGGTCCATATGTATAAAGATCGTATAGCCCAATACATAGTGCCTAAATTTTTCTAGTGCAAACACCATAGCCATTAATTCTTTTTCTATTGTGGTGTAATTAAGTTGTGCACTAGCAATACTTCAACTTGCACAATGAATGTAATAGGGTTGCTTCTGATCATCTAACTGTGTAAGTGCAGCTCCTAAAGCAAAGTTGGACATGTTAGTCATTATGTGGAATGGTCTGGACCAGTCAAGAGCTTGTAGAATGGGTGTTTCTAAGAGCCTCTATTTTAAGGTTTGTAAGGCTAGCTCACATTCCATGGTCCATTCAAAAGGTACATCCTTCTTTGTTAGTTCTACCAAAGGTTTTGCAATCCTTGAAAAGTTCTCAATGAAGCGTCTATAATAGCTAGTATGTCCAAGGAATGATTGGATATCTTTTACGGTTTCAGGTTGATGAGTGATTCCTTGGATGACTTTAATCTTTTCAGGATCTACCTCTATCCGTGTTTTTGAAATTTTGTGCCCTAATACAACACCTTCTTGGACCTCTAAATGGCTTTTTTGCTAATTGAGCCTTAAGTTGATTTCAACACATCATTTCAGTACTTGCTCTAATTAGTCCAATGCTTGCTCAAAGTCCACTCCATATGTGGAGAAATCATCCATAAAGACCTCCACACCATTTCCTATTCGCTACTAAAATATGCTTAGAACCAAACGCTGAAACGTTGTTGGGGCGTTGCACAAGCCAAACGACATCTGCTTATATGCAAATTTCTTCCAAGGACTTGTGAACATAGTCTTGGCTTGGTCTTCTAGTGCTATTTGAATTTGATTATATCCACTGTAGCCATCTAGAAAACTATAGTAGTAATGCCCTATAATGGTATCTAAGACTTGGTCAATGAATGGCAATGGGAAGTGGTCTTTGAATGCTGCCATGTTTAGTAGCCTAGAGTCTATATACACCCTCCATTTACCTCCTTTTTTGGGCACAATGACTAATGGACTAACCCGTTCAATATTAGCAATGGGATAGATGAACCTAGCTTTTAGAAGTTATTCAATTTCTTCTTTAACCACTTGCTTAAGCTTTGGGTTCAATCACCTTTGCGGTTGTCATTGAGGTTTCATGGAGGGGTCAGTGTAAATTCTATGTTGGCATATCCTAAGATCTATTCTGGTTAATTCAAAATATGACCAAGAAAAGGTTTTCAACCATTTGTTTACCATTTTCAATAGTCCTTCTTTTTGTTAAGGAGCGAGCTTAGCGTTAATGATTAGTAATTTTCCATTCTTGAGAAATGTATACTACATACTGGTGGGCAATGGTTTTACCTCAAGGGGATCTTTCTTAAACTCGTCAGGGATTTCCAACATCCCCTAGTTAATATTTTTGATGTCAGGAATTAGGAGTTAGCAATGGAATTTCTCTAACATGTCTATGCTATCAATGTAGGTGCAAGTCAAGCTCTCAGTTGGTTCCATGCATATAGTTGATTTGCTCTCTTGGTTAGCTATCAGCCACTGAGTGCCTTCCTGTCTTGTGGCTACTACATATAGGCACCTTTGTATGTTAGTTATTTGTGCACACTAGTTGCATGGAGGCAATGTTAAATGTTGTACAAACTAGGCCTTCTACACACAATTGCACCCTGTGTCACTATATGCGATGCATGGAACTTTCTTCTTCTTGATCTTTTCAAACATATTTTCCTTTGATATTTCTAGGAAAAGATCATGTATTCCTAGGCATGCATCAATTGTGCTTAGCCATGCTCTTCCCATAATGATTGGGAAGTCCCCCTTGCTGTTGTTGACTTGAATTACTAGAAAATTGGCTAGATACAACCACCCACAAATAGTGGTGACAATGTCCTTCATTAGTCCTAATGGGACAATGATGGACTAGTCAGCCAACTCTAAATGAATGTTACTCTTTTTTTGTAGAGGCAGGTTCCAAGCTTTATACATTTCTTGAGAGATTAAGTTGACACCAGAACTTGAATCTATAGGAGCTTTGCATGGCTCATTCCTAGTGATTTGTAAATATATAAGAGGACTCCTAAGATTAGAGAATTTCCTAGGAAGATGAAAAGCTTTAATCTAGTTGGTAATGGCATGAGTCAACATGATCATGTGCGTTAAGTGTGGTCTTTGGTTTGACAGAAGCTCCCAAGATTCAAATGATGGTGAGGTGTTTGGAGGATTAGCCACTTGTGGTTGTAAGGACTTTGTTGGACTGTTGGTCCTAAAGAAAAGTCTCTTCTTTGTGTGATTGTCTGAACCAACAGTAGGTTGAGGGTTGATAACCCTTATGGCATTACATTGTTGTGGCTTGGCAGGGATCTCACCCTGCATGGCTGGAGTAGGTGGTAATGGAGCTAAGGATGGAAGAGGTGTAGTTGGATGAGAAGGATAGTACGTTTGTGAAACATCTCTTATAGGAGAAGGAGTTCTATAGTACTCATGAACTTGGTAGTGAGGCTGAGGAGTGACGTGACTAGTAGAGTCACGTGGAGAGATTGGCTGCTGCACGTAGTACCCGTATGGGTCAGGTTGATGGTAAGGGTACTGTTGATGTGGTGGTGGCATTCCCCATGATTGTGGGTGTTGCCACTGTTGATACTGTTCATTTGGTTGAGATGGAGTTCCACTTGGATAATACGTCAAGGGTTGGTGGAACTGCCTTGGGTTACCTTGAGGATAAGGTAACNTCCCTAGACTCCTCTATTATTTTGAAAATGGTTTGAAATTTATTATCTAGGGAGTCCCACATTTTATCTACCTTTTCTGATACATCTGATGCGAACTTTTGAATGGGAAAAGTTTTCCTATTCACCATCTCTCCAAGTGGTGACTCTTCTTCATCCTTACAAAATCTAACTTCCTTCTTTCAGAGGGAAGGATCTGTATTGTATTCCTCTACACTTTCTCTTTTCCTTAACTTACCTTCCTCTTTGGCAACTTGCTCTAATAAAATTTGTACTTGATGGGCTCTAAGATTGGATAGTCTCCCTTAGGCATAAGTCCTGAGGGTTCTTCGTGTTTCGTACCTAAGCCCATCTACGAGATGGCATAGTTGTTCCCTCTGCGAGTAACCATGGCCAAGGCAACAATGTAATAATGCATAATATTGGCCCATGGTAGCATCCAAGGATTCATGTCCTCCTAGTTTCCATCCTTGGATTTGCTTTTGTAAGTTGGACACTTGGGAGTACGTTTGATACTTATCATTGAATAACTCTAACATGGTACTCCATCAACGAATGGATTCTAGTTCTAAGGACTGATACCAGCTTTCCACTTTTTTTATCAATGTCCGTAGAAACAATTTTATTTTTTGCCACTCATTTTCTATATTTTGCAAGGCACATGCATCATAGAATGCTTGTAGATGATTTTGAGGATCAGTGTTGTATCCCCTTTCAAATCGTGGGATATTTTTCATGTCTAATCTTTTGATCCTATTATCCTTTTAGTGCCTTGTTGGGATCCTAACGGCCTCAGTTATATTTAGCATACTTCTAGTAGTGAGTAGGGGCTCATTGTGATCATATTCTCTATGGCGTCTATGATGCCTATGTTATTCCCTACTATCCCTCCTTTCATGATGTGTTTCTCTAGAATGCCCTTGTTCCCTTTCTCAATTTTTTTGTCTATGATCTTTATTTTGCTTACCATTGTCCTCATGATCTTTCTCTCTGTGACTGCGTCCAAATCCCAAAGGAGAGGGGGAAGGAGATGATGAAGGTGGAGAGGAAGGAGGACTAACACCATGATGGTGCTTGTCACTTTCTCTTTGGTGGTCATGACCTCAACCGTAGTTATAATCAGAATGTCCATTATCGTCATGTGTTTGTGTCCCTTTTTTAGATTCTTTGTGTCCATTGGTATCAAAACCTGGGTTATGAACAATTAAGTGAAGATTCTGATACACAATTCCTTGATCAAAGTCAACAAGAGGAACATCATTATGTGGAAAACCTCCCGAGGTAGGTTCACCATCCTTGTTTTCACTTATGACATATGGGACATCCTGAGACCACTTTTGCTTCATAGATTTGTAATGTCTCTCTTGTTGTAGGTCCCTTTGATGTTGTGCCTTTGTGGGTCGATAATCTCTCGAATCTTGTTCATGCACAACATACTTCGATTGTAAGTGCTGCATACCAATTCATGTGAGAGCACAAAGAAGCATGCTTAGAATTGAGCAATTGGGTGGTAATCCTATGTTACCCTCTAAATCACGTCATCACAATTGTTCATCCTGGTGGAGGATAAAGGTAAAGTCTGGTACATACTCATCGGGATGAGTGTGTACCAAGCAAAACTATTAGGCCATTGATGGATCATCATCATGTGGACTACACCTCCGACTATTCATTGTGTCAAACCTAGGTAGTGAATCACTTTCATAGGAAGAAGGAGACATAATTAATTATTTAGTGTGCAATATATTATTATATTATTGTTATTTTATTTTTTGTAACTAACCGTAAGGGTTCGTTCCAATGATAGGAAGATTTCCTAAGTTCTAATTAGTGCACAAACAACAAAGTCCCCAGCAACAACGCTAATGATGAGCAGCGAGGTACCCCTATGCTCAACCATACAAATATGAGTGTTACGCATGATCTGGTCAAACTCCAAGGACTAAGTGCTTATGTGCCTTTATAGAACAAGGATGGGTTAGGTGATTTTTGTCTTCCCAAGCTTACTCATATGGCATGATTGTATGGTTAAGTAAACTTGAAGTATATGATTTTTTTTCTTTTTATGTTTATGTCCTGGTGCTAAAAGGGAGAAGTGAAATAATTAAGTAACTAATTTAATTTAACTAATCTACTAGGCTCTAACTAGTCCTAACATTAGCATCCATTCCCACTCTCTGTACACATCCTAAACCAGTGTAACACCATTGGGATTACCAAATGCTAATCGTTACTGGGTTACCAAGTGTTCCATGTATGCTCAAAGTGGTCGTACTGAGTGTGCTTGTGAAAATTAACAAACTAATAAAAGTAACATCAATTAATAAGAGAAAGTATTAAATAACTGTAAATAACATTAAATGCAATAAATAAGCTATTCTAAATGTTGCAAGATTTATCACAAAGTTTGTCTTTATTTCTGGACACAAGGTGTGCTCAGGTACACAATGCTCAAATAAAGATCCCTTCACTTTATGACTCCTACTGTGGGTGCTTAGAAATAATTCTAACTTTGGAAAGGGAAAACTATAAGAGTTTAGGTAAGGGACTAAGACACTAATGTCAAAACCAAGCATGCCCACCTCTTATTTATAGGCAACAAGACAGGTCCTGATATTAGATGTCTGATATCGCTTGGTAGGCTCTGATATCGCAGACCTGATATCGTTGTCTCAATATCGTAGTTCATCAGGAAGGATTGGAGCACGAAACTCAATAATTCCCTTTGGATCTATCGCTCAACTTGAAAACTTCTTATAGGCTACTCTCCCTATGAGCTTGTGTACAGTAAACTACCAATACTTCCTATTCAATTTGAACTCTATACACTTTCAATGACTCATGACCTTGACCTTAACTTAATTCTAGCCCAAAAAGAAAGATTGATGAATCTCAACCTGCTAGAAAAAAACCAATTAGTGGCCTTATCATCTAATGAGTTGCACAAGGTTTATAACAAAAGGTGTCATGAACTAGAAATTAGAAAATTTAAATTTCAACCAAGAGATAAGGTTCTCTATTGGAACCCCACACATGTACCTCAACGAACTAAGTTCTAGACATTGTGGAAAGGACCTTATATAATTTATGAAACTTTTCCTATAGGGGCCATGATGATCTATAAACCTAAGAGCCCAAACAAGAAATAGTTGGTCAACATCCAACAAATTAAGCCTTTCCATGAGCATACGCTAGGTAACACAACAACCACCTCATCTAATGGACAACCATGCACTATATTTCGGATCTCCTCCTTTCAACTTAGTTGTGGGGGAGATGCCCAACCATGCTAACCATTCAAGGAACTCCTTAGTTTTTCAACTTTTTTGTTTTACATGTTTTTCATTTTACAACTTTTTATTTTACATATTCTTTGTTTTACATCTTCTATTTTTATGTTATTAATTTTTTCTAATTTTTTAACACCATTTTTAGTAGATTTGATATTTCTTGAATAATTTACACTTTCTTCTATATTTTCTTTTATTTGGTGTGATTTTCTAACTTTTTATTAATAAGTGCCAGGTACATTGGTAATGCATTACTTGATGGTGGCATGTACTATTTTTGTTATTTGATTGTTGGTGTCTAGTTTCTAGCTTTGAATTTCATTACAGATAATTATGACATGCTTTCTTTTTCATGTAATAGGCAGTGAGCCCACAACATCCACCCATCCACACACTCTATGGTTTTCCTTGTTTTGAAAATGTGCAGTCCCTTTTTCACTAATAAAACTTTAATAAATTTGTGACTTTGGTAGTTTCCATAATTGGGAAGGATTCAAAGGTTTGAATAGAGTGTGGCTTCAAGGGGATTCAATATTCTTTGTACTTTTCTATTTGCCTAGGTGCATGTGTGTTTCCATGAATTTCTTACCATTCCGTGCCAATTAATAAAGGAAATTAAATAAGTCCTTGCATGGTGTGGTTCTCATCAAAAAAATTATGGGAATTCAAAGCACACCCCTTGGACAAAATAAATGCATATGTCCTTGCGTGGTGTGGTTCTCATCAAGAAAAAAAATAAAAAATATGAGGATTCAAAGCACACCCATTGGACAAAATAAATGCATATGTCTTTGCATGGTGTGGTTCCCATTTAAAAAAAACAATGGGAATTCAAAGCACACCCCTTAGACAAAATAAACGGGCTACAAGCACTGGTTATGGGACTTGTCTCCTCTAACTAAGGTCCTTTCTCACTTCCTACTTCTTCTCTAATTTGGAATGGTAGTTGTTCTATGGGAGCACTCTTGTGTCTCAAGGGATGGATTGGTCTTAGAATGTTGATGTGAAGTCACTGAAAGTGGTTGGTTTTGGTCTGGACTAAGGATGGATCCTATCAATTCATTTAACCACAAAATCCATAAGGGACTTCATGTGATTGTAATTAGGAACTCCATTTAACTCTTTCTCTCTTATCCATCTATGCTTTCCATGTGCCACCTCATTGCCAGTTTAATGTTTTGGTCCGATGTCCTGGTTTGATGTGTCAAAATTCTTAGTTAGTTACTTTCAGGTTTTTGTACTTAACCTTCTATAACCATTAATCATCCACAGAGCCCATAGACTCTTTGGTTTGAAGTTATGTAAGGGCATAAAAGACCTATGCCTGCTTTGGGAAGGACCCACTTGCATATCTTTTGGTTGGGTTAGTTAAGTTCTTCACCCTTAGACATTTTTACAATCAAATTCTTTCTATTTACCCCATCAATGACATCTGATTGTACACATCTTCACAGTAGTTTTTAGTGAATTCTTCTTTTCATTGTTGTGAATTATTATACCCTCTTCAAATATTCTCTTGTATTGAACTTTCTCAAATCTAATGGATTGCTTAATTTAATTAACCTTATATGTTAACCTTCTTGGTAACACTACTTAAGGAACCAATCAACCACAATCACAACCTAGTTGAGTGTAACCATCGACGAGAAAAGACATTTAACAATTATGTGTTACATATTACATACTAATTCATGATCCTGTTGTGATTGCAGTGGGAAGAATGGATTGGAAGCAAAATGATCTTCACCAAGGATGATGCAGCAATACCACACAATGAGGACCATTCTTGATCAAAGGATATTCTCTCTCTCTCTCTCTCATTCTCCTACTGCCAAAGGTTGTTGGATGTCAATATTCTTCAAGGTGTTCACTCCTCTTCTCATGAACACCCAATGTTGTAAAAATTGTACTTCCATAAACTTGGGCACTCAGAGTCTATATGTTTGTTTCATTTGAGTCAGTTTATCATGTCAATCAATACTTCCATACCTACCCAATATGTTATATTATAAAGAACTTGTTCCTCCTCTTCTTTACTTAAGGACGATTTTTCATTCAATAGTGGGGGTATGATGAATCATTGTTTGATGTCGGCTACGATGTTGGATATGGAACATTGTGTACACAATGTTGGAACTTGGATCCCATGTCAGATGTTTGACATAGGGGTATATACCCTAAGTTTATAAATACCATGCCTAGGCTCTAGTTTTGGAAAGTTATTCATTAGTTAGTTTTCAATTTTCAAGCAAGGTAGCAAAGCTCTTAATATTTTTTCTCCTTGGAGTTAGAATATTTTCTAAAGTGTGTATGGTTCTTTGTTCAAGCACTAATGTACCTAAGCACAGTAGTGTGACGGGAATAAAATGAACTATTTTGACAATCCTTACAACACTGAGAATAGCTTAATATTTTCCTTATTGCATTTTATTTTCTTGTTCTATACTTTAATACATTTGATTAAATAATTTATTTTCAGTAGTTAAAGAACATGAGCATGACCACTTCGAGCATTCATATAGTACTTGGTAACCCAGCAACACGTAACATTTGATAGCCCAGTAGTGTTATATGTGTTCAGGAAAGTGGGATGGTTACTTGTGTTAGGCTAACTAGGCAATAGACATTAGTTTTCAATCTACTCTACCCTTATTCTTGTTGTAGGTGATTACATCCATAAAATATAAAACGACAAAAATCCATATACCTCAATTATACTTAAACCATACCCTTGAGCCTCACAAGTATAGTTGGGAAGACAATGAATGTTCTCAACGCCATTTCACTTCCTAGAGGAACTAGTGTATGAGACAACTATAGGTCCATGAAATTCGATTAGGTCTCATGTAATGCCTTAGTGATTTGTATGGTTGGGCATAGGGGTACCTCACCGCTCATCACTATGCAAACTTGGGAAATTTTTAAATACTAAAATTAGATAATTTTCTTAATTAAAAATAAGGATACTAATTATTTACAATTGCATAATAATCTCATGTTAATTTTTAAAGTTAATTTTCTTTGATTTATTTTTAATTACCTAATTTATTTATCGATCAAAAAAGAGTTTAATCAATCTAACACAATATATGTTGATAATTTACAATTTCTATTTTGTATTCTTTTCCTTCTTCAATTTTTTGTTAGATGGCCTTGATTATTTTGGACATTTTCTTTTTCTTTTTATCTTTGATACTTGAGGTTGAAGATGCTCAACATCTTTAAGGCTAGTTCTTCTTTATGCTTTTCAAGGATTCTTCATTTCTTAATATTTGGCTGAAAAATTCTTGAACCTTAAATTTCTTTAATATGTTTGAGGTTTTTTACTTCTTTAATTTGCAATTTGATTTTTGTTATTCTTTTGTAATAAATTATGGTGACTTTCTTTGAGTAATAATGGGTCTCTTGGTTAGCTTATTAGAAGATGATGGGAGTTTTAGCCAGTGGTAGCTCTAGTTCATAAGAGGGTTTGAAGGGTGCAGAGCCTAGTTTTGTTGTTGGTTTAGGAAAGATCTTGGCTAGTGGCAAGGAGCACACAAAGGAAGGTTTTAGTGTAGGTCTAGAGCAACAAAGTGGTAGCATTGGCTTAATGAAGGAGTAGATTTCATTCATAAATGCACTTTAGTGGAAATCGTAGTTTCGGTAACTACAAGAGATAATCTATGTAGATGGCAATTATGTAAGATTTGAGAGTTTTGATGACCTTGGAATCATCATCTCAAGTAGAGCACTAAAGAAACAGAAAGAGTAATTCAACAAACTACTGGTGGGAACTTTCAATAGGAGGATTCCAATTCTTAAAGAATTGTAGACATAAGAAACTAGGACTTGACCAAGGATCTCAATACAAATTAGCTTTCAAAGGATTAATGTTGTGTTGTTTATGTTTGTATAGGAAAAAGATATGCAGATAGTGGAATTAGCCATGGCCTGGAGGGTAGATCAGCTAATCATGTAGGTTGAGAAATGGATTCTAAGGCACCTATAATTCTAGAAAGAGATCCACAATTAAATCCAAAAAAAATGATGATTAGTAGTTTGGATGTGCTTTTTAAGACTTTTGATTGAGTTTTGGTCAAAGGTGGTTTTGCAAAAGGTTGTTGAGATTTTTTGGGAACTATTGATGGTCAATCCACACATGTCCTCTAAGAATCCTAGAGTGGTGACATAAATTTACATTTGTATGCAAGAAGATATAAAGATTATACCTAGGCTTGTTTTTAAAGGACCCCATGATTGTTTCTTTAAATCAATTTTCTACAATAATTTTCCAAACATTTGTAGGATTTACAATCATTGGAATGACATTTCTACCCAATGCCCTTGAAACTTATGGACTAGGAAATCCACACAAACCACCAGCAAGGTAGGGTGTTAAATCAAATAGAATAGCAAGTTAGAAGAAGGGCAAATGAGGAAGGAGGTTATGGATGTGCCTAATGAATCAAGGAAGGATGTGAATTAGAATTCTTTTAAGACTAGCCTAGCATCAATCAAGGATGAGATAATGGACTCATCTAGGCTAATGGAATGATCCTTGGTATTTAATTCTCCATCTAGAAATTCATGGAAAAGGAAAAGAAATGGTGGAGGAGGATAAGGACTAGTAATTCATGACCTAAAAAAAGTAGAACTAGGAAAAGGAAATGGTTAGCAATGGCATTCTCATATAGATGCATGCCAAATGAAGTTGAAGTAAGGGGATGATGAGGGTCAGCATGGATGGCACCAACAATAGCATCAAACTACTTTCACTTTCTAGGCTATATCGGAGGGGGTTGTTCATACCTTATTATTCTTAGTTGGCAATCCTCAAAGAAAAGTGCATGGTAAGAATTTTACATTAGAGGATCAAAGAAAAGATACTTTTCGTGATATTGTAGATGGTCACCAATGAACTTTGGATAACTTAATCAAAGCTACTCAAGGAAGAGAGTAGGTGGAAACTCTAGGTTTGGAGGAGGATTCTACTATGGATCAAGGTATGTTGGTGAACAACATCTCCCTAACATATCTTTCTTTATGATTATCTATTCTTGCAATTTCCCTAGACTTTGAGGGCCATAGAAAACCTAATTTTTGAAATCCTTATTGTAATAAAACAGTGTTTATGTGATGCTCCTTTAAGAGACAAAGCTTAAAGTTTTCTCTTAGGACGAATGGCTTAGATGGATGGATTGTGAGGCCCCCTCAAAAGCTTTTAGTGGAGGATTAACCTACATGTGGAGGAATAGATTAGTCTTTTAGCACAAGGTTATCTCCTCCAACATCGTTGGTATTAAAAGTAAGGGAGTTAAAATTTTAATTGTTGATAGTCTACTATCTACTTATGTGTGACTATAGTTTAAGAGGTATGTATTGAATATTGTTTTTAAAAAGTGTTGGATTCTAGAAGGTATTTGGAACTTTAACAAAAGGCTAGAGGAGAGGTCCAACTCATTACTTCAAAATGTGGAAGGCCAGTTCTTTAATAATCTCAAGATCTTTAGGGAGATGGCAGAGATGAAGATGCCCTTATGCTACTTCACTTAGAAATGATTGACTCTAAAGAAATAATGTTTGGGTCATTTGTTAAATCTTTTCTTCATTCCTCAATTGTATTAGGTAGAAAATTTTTTGGTGGGTAGGGCTCTCCCCTAGATGATTTCTGGCCATAGAGTATTATCTATGATTGAGGGGTGAAAAATTTTCTTACTAGAGGTCCATTTAGGTTTAAGAACATGTGGCTTACAAAGGAATACCATACATTAAAGCTATATCATAATTAGAAGCAAAGGACTATTAGCCTCTAGACTAAAGGTATGGAAAAGAAGCTTTTTGAGTTTCAGCAATTTTTCTTGTAGCATAGAAAGTAAACATGGCTTCTAGTAAGATAGGAAACTTTGGAGTAGATTGAGCACATCCAAGCCCAAGTAGATTCATTACCAAAGTAAGATGTAATTATGTAGGACATAATGAAGGTAAAGAAATGAGTGAGATACTTAGCACATAAGGAGAAAGTCTATTGAAAGTAATGATCCAAGGAGAGATGCCTGAAAGAGGGAGACCAACATTTAGCATGCTTCCACATGGTTACTAGTAGAACAAATCAGAAAAATTCCATGATCAAATTCTCTTCAAATGCTTAGGTAGGTATCCAAGTTTCAATGAATTATTTTTGAAACATGCATAGCTAGAATGAAAGTGTGGAACCTAGCCTTTTGGAAGGAATGATCCCACATGTGGTTACCTTGAAGAATAATGATTTTCTTCAAAGGGCATTGACCTAAGATGAGATAAGGTGTGTGGTCTCATATAATCATATCACAAAATCCCAAGATTGGATGTCTGGAATTTTGAATTTCTAAAACATTTATGGTCTATTATCAAAGAAGAGGTAGAGGTGGTGTATTGTGTAGGATTCAAATATTGTACCTTTTCTAAGATTTGGAACAACATTCATATCGTCATGCTCCACAAAAATAAAATGGTATAGTCTCCAAGGGACTACCAATCAATTCGCCTATGCAATAATTTATATAAAATCCTCTCTAGAATCCTGGTTAATTGTCCTAAACCTATGCTCCTAGGAATTATTAAGGAAGACCAATTGGGATTCATTTAAGGTAGGAATATTGTCAATAGTGTTATTGTTGCTAATGAGGCCTTGCATTAGATGTACATATATAACCAAGAAATCTATTTTTTCAAGCTCGACCTTGCCAAGAGTTATAAAGTGGACTAGAATGCCTTGCTATTCACTATTCAAAAGTTGGAATTTGGTAGTTGGTTTTTAGACACGATTCGATACATGATGTGTACACTCAAATTCTAAGTCTCTCTACATGGAAATATCTTCCCCTAATTCTACCTTAGAAGATATATTAGGCAAGAGAATCCCTTATTGTTATACCTATTTTATATTATTGTGGATAATCTCTATCACTTAATCAAATAAGAGCAAATCTTGTTCTTCTTCCCTTAGGACCTTCATACTCTTAGTTATGGAAATGGTACGATAATATTTTTCTTGACTTTAGTACTTGAGGTCAAAAAGGTTAAGTAGATATTAGAAGGATTTTATTAATGTATAGGTCTAAAAGTCAATTGACATAAGACAATGTAGTTTTATATTAGGTTCTTGGAAGGAAGATTTAAATGCATTAGACACATGTTTGGCTACATGCTTGATACATTCTCAATCTTCTTCATGGAAAAAAATTCTTTTTTTTAAACGCAAATTAGGCAAAATTTGAAATGGTGTTCTTACCAAGATTTGAAAGTAATTAACTACCTTGTGAAGTATGTTCTTATCTTTTGTAGGTAAATTGACCCTGGCCAAATCTGTTCTCTCTTATATTTTTGTGTACATTGCTCGTGTTCAACCCCTAGCCCACTTCATAACTCACATTAATCAAATTATTCATAATTTTCTTTAGTTCAATGAAGAGGAATTGCATTGCTTCCACCTAGTTTCCTAGGATAAGCTCGTCACCCTATTGCATGCACGTGGGTGTGGGCTTAGGAAGTTTAGGATGCAAGCCATGATTTTGGTGGTGAAACTTGCTTGGAATGTTTGGTCTCAAGAGAATAAACCTTCATTCAATTATACTTGAATGTGTTATTTAGATATGTGGGCTTGTCCTACCAAGGCTTCTAATGTTTGGAAGACTATGATGAGAGGGTGAAATTCTCTCTAATCATTAGGACCAAGAAAGTTTGGAAGGGTGGATATCCTAGTGGCAGACCTATAAACAAGTGTCAATCATCATAGATTGATAAGGGAAGAGCTCTTGGACATTACTATCTTTTTGTAACACTTTCCAAGAGCCCTCATC
This sequence comes from Gnetum montanum, assembly GCA_015680685.1. Lineage (NCBI taxonomy): Eukaryota > Viridiplantae > Streptophyta > Gnetopsida > Gnetales > Gnetaceae > Gnetum > Gnetum montanum. Next base: position 18,544 of record MNCI01004998.1, on the reverse strand, counting down.
AACAATTAGTATGATAGGGAGTAGTGGTAGAATCATCATTCATTACATGATAGTGGTAGATAAGCCCAACTCACCCAAATTCTAGAGTTAATATGCATCATGACCCTTTCTATTCAAGGTGGGAGGATCTTTTATACTTTGAAATTACAAAGGGCAAGTAGTGGATTTTCTCTATTTTCACTTGCTCATTCACTAAATTTTGAGGTTGAGATTTAATATGGAGACTTCACTATAGACATAAGATAAGGTTTTTTGGCTCTTGGCCCACCACATAGTCTTAACTTAAGAAAAATTATAGAAATGTGGCTTTCCTATGGCATCCAACTACATTCTTTGCTACTAGAGGCGTTGAAATTATGACATATCTATTGAAAGAATGTTATTTTACAAAGGTGGAAGGTCCTTTTATGTGCACATGGATGGGGATTGTATGGGATCAATGCTAGTCCATGATTACTGAAGAATCCATCATATCCAAACACCCACATGATATTTCATTATAGATAAAGGTCACTTGGAAGATATGGTTTGAGCAAAATTCCTACACTTTTTAGGTAAGGAGCCCTAGTTACCTTTATAAATATGTATCTAGGTCATTCACTAACTTTTAATTATGAAAAAACACTTAGATTTGCACCATGACAATGTTTAACGCTCACAACTCATTGTGGCACTAACACATACTCCACAATGACCTATGAGCTTCTTTGGAATTGTAGCTTATGATAGACAAAGGATGGGTGGCCTATTTTTGGTACTTTAGCCTTGTTTGGTAAATTAGGTTTCTCAAATAGTTTCCTCATGGCAAGATGATTGGTTCATGGTAAATGGGCTACAAGTGAGAGTATCACCAGACATAGTGGTTACAGCCATGTGGATTTCAAATTGAAAATCCCTTGTTGCATGTGGTGATGGTGTAGAGGTTTTTTGGTAATAAAGCCATCTCACAACAATCTCATGGATCATTCAAATGGTAAGAACTACCTTTGGTGTGGATAGAGCATATGCATAAAATTATTTAGTACATTATCCTTTGACCATTGACACTATGTTCTCTATCCTTTCTGGGTTTCAGTTTCATTTGTTGTATATCTTTTGCCTAAGTGAAACTTTGGATGAGGTAAATCCTATGATGTGGTTGCCTTATACCTTGGCTTGTGAGCTCCATGTGGTAGCTCATGCATGACTTGTTGAATTAGGTGCAAGGCTTTCAAGTCTTTCAATTTTTCCCTTCTTCCACCCTATGCTCATAGCCCCTACCTCTATCCTTGCATTCTCAAAACATGTCAACCCCTTTGTATCATCCTCATCCACTCCGATTTTTCCCTCCTATCTCATTTAACCATCCATTTCCTCCTTATCATTGAGTGTAATCCATATGAATCCAAAGAACATTAAAGACTTCCTTGACAATATTGTCCCTCTCCCTGTTAGATCGGCTTTGAAGTTAAGTGGGCCATTAGAAGGCTCATTGGAGACTTTGTTTGATGACTCGAATGAGTGAGGTGAGCCCTCCCTCGTAACAAGGGGTTTTAAGCACTCAACTTCAGGCTCATATAGCTCACTTCTTCACTTAAAAAGGTTGGTTGGCATTCCAAACATTAATCTAGTATGGTATAACTCAATGCTACCAAAGTTAAGGATGTTTGAGTCAACGATCACTAGAGGAGGTGCAATGATGGTAGTGGCCTTGTCAGTGGTGTTGGTGAATGCACAATCTAGTTTAAGAGTGCTATTGAGATTAAGTGGGAATGTACATGGGGTTAGTGTGACTTTTGGGTTTGTAGCATTTGGTTTTCATGGATTGGATCCTTAGTTTACAGAGTATGGACACTTCCAAGTGTAGCTCATATTCCTTTGGTGGAAGATGTTTGATGTGGATAACCATAATGTGGAAATGATCTCTAGGCTCATACTACTAGCACAAATTGACTTTCTGATGCTCGATGATTGGTGATCACTAGATGCATAGCTCTTAACACTTTCATTGCCTAATGAGATTGGTTTCACTAGAAATCCTTATAGCTTGAAAGAGAAGAGGTTCAACATGTGACAAATTAACAATCATGGACATTTTGATTAATCTACTATTTATGTTTGATCTAGTTATCCTAATATGCATGGGTTGTTTTCATGTTTGTATTTTGGTTTTAATCCTCTATAAGTATGCTTGGGGGTTGTGTGTCCAATGTGTACAATGTTGGGATTTAATTCTGCCTATTTCTAAATTTGATAATATGAATTAGCAATAGCAATCTAGTTGGGAATTTTATTTTGCTCTCGTCTTGTCTAGTTGGAAGATTCTATTTCCATCTTGAAGCTCTTAACTTTGTAATTCAATTTTGGGGTTCTCATCCAAAAGTGATATAATCAATGTATCTTCTTCTCAAAGAAAAAAAACATGAGGCCTCTTGGACCTTGTCCATTTTTGGGTCATCTTATATGTATTATTGGCATCTTCTACTTATTTTTAAAGTCATTTATGGACTTTTTCATCGTAATTTTTTTAGTCACTAGATGTCTCTATGGGCTATAACAATTGGAGGCTCTTTAGATCATTAGAGCTTATCATTTAGGGCTTGAGAAATTGAGACCTCTTGTGTCATCTTCATACCACTTAGGGCTTTACAACATTTGAATAATTAAAGCTTTTACATCATTTGAGCATACAAATTACGAATTTGAGAACCAACTTCAACATATTGGCTTAAGATTTTGTGCCTTTTTAGGCCATAAGTTCCTCCCAGTGTAGAGCCTCATTGGATTTTCAATACTCTTCTTCTATGGCTTAAGATTAAGTGCTTATTTAAGATGAAACTTAAATTTGAATTTTAGGTTATTTAATCAAATAGACTTCATTTAATGTGGTTCCAGTTAGTGATGGAACCATCACACTAATAAAAACCATGGTTGAGTATTGATTTTAGGTCACTATAAGAAAGAGCCAAATATTAGTTTTCCATTTTTATATCTTGGTTTTTGGCTTTCAACTTTGCTTAGCACATTAACAATAAATATACACTTAAATCAAAGAATTAATAATTCAACAAATTTGAGAAATGAAAATGTTCTTTTGAAATAAAATTTAAGGACTTAGACATGGAGAAATAAAGAAGCCAATACAAATACCATTACTTATGACTTATGATGAGTAGAGGGTGCCCCCTACACCCAACCATATGAATCACAAGCATTTACATGTAATCTGGTCAAATTTTTTGGATGAAACTAAGGTGGTATCTATAATGTTAAACATTGATCATAGGTTCTTGAACTAATGGTAGCTTTATGATGTATTGTTTAGTCCAAGGTGAGGCATATGATTATGATGTTATTAGGACCTTAAACTAACCTTAATAATAACATAGAAATAATTATTTAATCTAATTAATAATAGGAAGATAAATTCTAAGCTAACCTAAGGACGTTGAGTGTTCATTTTCAACTTGTTGTACACATCTTGAATTCATGTACCCACTACTGGGATTACCAAGTGTTATACTACTAAGCAAACCAAGTAATATCACTATTGAGATTACCAAGCAGATACATGTTTATGCTTGAAACTAGTTGTGCTCATTCTAATGATTAATTAACATGCATGGAAATGTAAATATTAACTAATTACATGGAAAATAAATTGAATTGAAAGTAAATCTATTCTAAGTAAAAGTGCTACAATGAGTATGAATCAATCTTGATCTTATTGTTGCTCATGGAATGTGTCTAGGTACAATGCCATTCGATAAGACTCTGTACAACTGACTTAAATCCACACAATGGGCACTCACTGACTATTTACTAAGATTATGAAATAAAAAAATAAGAGTTTGACTACACTATTGACTAAATGATGCTAAATACATAGTGGGTGATTACATATTTATAAGAAAATATAGGCATTGCGTCGATGGGGATGTGTTAATGCATTTAGCTATGTTGACAAGGATGTGTCAATGCATCTAATATGCATCGATGAGGATGCATCGATGAGGCTTCATCAATGAGGATGCATTGACAAAGTTCCTTGACATATGAGATCTCATCATACCTCCACGACCAACTAAAAATGCATCCTCGAGTTATGTATAAATGGAAAAAGTTTCATTATCAAAATTTTGGGGTGAACAAGACTAGATTAACTACCGTTACAAAATTGGAGTGTTACATTACAAAATTTTATTTTAGTGGATGTATTATAAAATGACAAAAATACTAGATAAATATTAAAATTTACAAAATTGTGGAGGTCTTCAAAAATCCATCGAAGATGAATCTTCTTGTTGTCACTAGTGGTAGCAAACTTTGAACCTTTATTATTACATTGGTACTTCTATTTTATGGAGAACATTCTTGAACGATGGATTGAAATTACTCCTCATCAACCCATGGGTTTCTAACTAGTGAACATGCAATGTTTACACTTTAATTCTTGTATGTGCCTCTATTTGTCCATCAACATATCCTCCTTTGTCCTTCTCTTAGCCACTTTTCCCTACCCTGTAAAAGACCTTGAACCTTAGGTATTTTGTGTAGCATCATTTGAAATCACCAAAGGATCAACATTAATTTTGATAATTTTTCCTTAATGATTAACCTTTTCTGAATCCTTAGTTAGCTAAAATTTTCAAAAAAAAATTTACAATGTAAGCTCAAGATGATTTCATAATAATGGTCCCCAAGGTTCTAAGGTAACTAAAATCATCAAGTTGTTCAAGTTACTTTGGTTTTTTTACTATTAGTTACCATAATGTTTTGGTGTTAGAAAAATTTCAAAAATCACATCCCTAATCCCCTCCGAAAGTGCACATTTTTTTAAACAATTAAAACCAAAGGTCTGGGTCATCACATGAACAAGAAATTTTGAATTTTGAATTTAGAGGAAATTTCAATATATAAACATTAAAAATAATTTGAAATTGATGAGTAGTAGTCACAAATTTTTGCATAAATTTAGAGAAGGAGTCTATGATGTCATTGAAGATGTGAGGTTTGATTGAGAGCCATGATCAACAAAGTCATGTAAGTGGATCCTCTCCCAAGTAGACTCCTACCATAATGCCCTTACATAACTACCTATATAGATGTTTGTGGGCACCTTAGAAGTTCAATGTAGATCATGCCTTTGTTCCAAACAACATACAACTACCTTGGTTAGGATCCTGCACTATACTATACAAAACCATTAGGCTCATAATTTCATGTAGTAGTGAGGTGAATAATGGGATAATAATGGATTGCAGATATTAGGACATGATGTACCTAGCCATGTCTACAATAGGTTCTTGTGTTAATTGTGATTAAGATGACCATCATGCCTATCTGTCAAAGTTTTAGACCAAGTACATACCATTAACAGTGGCCTCACATTGATGTGCCCCTTTTGCCTACCATCATGAGTCCACAACAACCACAAAGAATAAACAACACTCCAAAAAGAGAAGAAAATAGAAGGAAGGCCAAGGCCCTTAGTTAGAGGGGTGTCTTCAGTAAAATGTCTTTCCAGCCCCATAACTAGTGCTTATAGCCCATTATTATGTCTAAGGGATGTGCTTTGAATTCCCATTATTTTGATTTTTGATTTTTTTTTATTTTTATGTTTTTTTTTCTTTGCTTTTTTTCTCTTTTTTTTTTCTTTTTTTTTTAAATCATGAAAATCACACCATGAAAGGACATGCTTCCTATTTATTGGTTGATGATAAGAGTAATGATACATTCCTAGAGGAGTCATAAACCATAAGAAAGAAGTTAAGAAGGGAATCCAACAAATCCCCTTAAGATCACATCCTTTTTCATTCCCACTTGGTCTTTCCCCCTTTCTTCAAGGCACAATGATCATTAGTTAATTTTTAGTTTTTTGTGAGAAGAACCATATTGCTTTCATGATAAAGACCTTTTATTTAGAGAAACTTGAGGGATGAATGTTGTGGTCTCACTACATTACATAATTCTTTACCCAACCATCTTGATAGCATATGACAAAGATCCAATACATGACATCGAATTCTACATCATGACTAGCAAAATTGTTATTAACAAAAACATAATAGACATTCATAAAACATAAAGGAAATGACTCGAGAAAAGAAAAAATTACAAAGAAAAGAAAATAACAAGAAACAAAAAACATATTAAGAATTGAGAAATTTTTTAAAAAATAGGAAAATGATAAGAAATTGTAAAACAAAAAAGTGAAAATACACTTATTAGTTTTTGATTCAAGATGGGGCATCTTCCCTAGGAATAAACTCATGGGTGAGAATTTGGAAAATGTACTTCACATTCCCTTGGTTATACATCATAATTTTTCAATTTATCATCTTTAATGATTTAATTTTTCACTTGGTAGCCCATTTAACATTGATGATATTCACGTTTCAATCATTTGGAGACATATGGTTAGCTAGACTAGAAGTTGTTTTCTTTTTAAAGGGTCTAGACATGTTTTCTTGTTTATTTTTTATTTTAGTCCTTGTGTCTCCTTGTTCAACATCTTCTTTTGGTGTATAGTCAAAGTGTAAGATGTTCTTCTCTAAGTTCTTTGTTTGGTTTACTTTCTAAGGATTGGAGCTAATAAGTGAATTGGTTATTTCCATGCATCTTTTGAATGGTTTGATATTCTGATTTTTGAACCATTGGGTGTCTTTTGGTTTAGTGGCTATCATGTAGACTTGGTTTTGCACACATACTTGTTCCTTAAGTTTGTTGTTGGTTGGTATAGGGATCATGTTAATACTTTGAACTTTCAGCCCACAACTACACCCTTTATCATTACTAGTAATGCATGGAATTTTTTGTCTCTCCATAGTGATAGGTTCATCTTTTATGTTTTGTGTTTGGCCTTTGCGTATGATTAAGAGACATTATTTTTGTGAGGAATGAGGTTGAACTAGATTGTCCTTGTGCTAGTTCTAATGAGGTAGTAGGCCTACTAGTTTTATTTACATGTGTGGAAATTATCCTAAAGAAAGGAAATTTTCGAGACTTTTGCTGAGATCTACTAACATTATCATTTACTTGTATGTTCACAGCATAAGTGACATTCTTTTGTTGAGGTTGTGGTGTCAATCCTTCTTGCATTGTTGGTGGTGACATATGTTGGAGGGAAGTATGAGAGTATTGAGGATTTGATAGAGGATAAGAGGTATAAGATGGTGATCCCACAGAAGATGTTATGGGTTCATGGTATTTAGGAGAGTAGTAGGAGTAATTTAAAGCATGTGAAGTAGAACCACTTGAAGAAACAAGTTCTTAAACATAGTATCCATAAGAGTTTGGTTGGTGATAAGGGAATTTCTAGTTTGTTGATGAAATCCCCCATGACTATGGGTTTTGTCATTGTGATTAATAGTAGTCTTAAGGTTGATAGGAAGTCCTAATGGGATAGTACCATTTTTTCTAGGACTATCTATCATGACTTTGTGGATAAGGTAATCTCCTAGGCATTTCCTTTTCTATGAACTTAGGATTCAAAGCAAAATCCCCAAACTCTTGTTATTTGTAATGGAACTAAGCAATAGCCCTTTGATTGTTCATATTGACAGATGTCATATCCATCATTTCCCTATATATCTTAGTCTAAAACCTCTTCTACCCCAACTATTTTCCCTTTTTGCAGATAAGTTCCCTTACCTATTTTGTTGTTCTTTTTCTCCTTCTTATCTTTATTAAGGTATCCTACTTTCTTTACCTTTTCCTTTATGATTTTTAAGTTGGTTGTAACTTTTTCTTCCATCAATTCCCACATCTTATCTACCCTTGCTTCAATTTTAGTAATAAACTCTTGTATTGGTAAGGTTTTGTATGAAATCAACTCATCAAGAGCTGCCTCTTTTTCTAGATCATAAATATGAACCTCCGTTTTGTAAAAATTTGGATCCCAATTATATTCCTCTACATTCTCCCTTTTACATAGCTCTCCTTCTTCTTTTGTCACCTATTCTATTATCCTTTGTATCTAATGGGCTCTTAGGTCTGATAATCATCCCAAGGGTCTTCCTCATTTTGTTACAAAGCTCATTTATGATTTGTAAAAGCTACCCTTTATAACAAAAACCATGGCTTGGACATCTATCTAGTAGAGAATAATATCTATCCAAGGCTACATCCAAAAATTCATGTATTTCTTACTTCCACCCTTGGATTTATTTTCTTAGATTGGACACTCTTTCCTAGGTTTGGTATTTTTCATTAAACAACTTGAGCATTGTGGACCACCAATGGATTGAACATGGTTCCAACAGTCTATACCAACTTTCAGGTTCTTCTACTAGTGTCCTAGGAAAGAGCTTAAGCTTTTGCCACTTACTTTCAATATTTTGCAAGGCATAGGCATAATGGAAGGCTTGTAAATAATGTTGTAGATTAGAATTATAGCCTCCGTCAAATTTAGGAATGTTATTCATATTAAGCCATTTGATGCAGCTTTCCCTTTTCTACTTGTGGGGTATTCTAACAAGGGTTCATCATCATCAGACATATCCTAATGATAATCTCTATTTCTATTTATCTCATTACAATGATCTCATTTATGCTCACTTTTATTTCTTTCATCTTGCCTTTGCTTTCTATTTCTATCTTCATCTTGATCCTTTAGTGTATCTCTATCTCTATACCTATGTTCATCTTTGACAAAACTAGACATTGAAGATGAAAAGAAAGATGATGATCTAGGAGAATTACCATGGCTTCCAAGATTGTCTGCATCATTTGAATGAAGTCTTTGAATGTAGTAAGGATCTAAATGAGCATATGAGACCCTTTTTTTAATGATTCACTCTAATTCTCTTCAATATAGATCTTACCATTTTTCCTACTAGTGTTCTTATCATGTAATGAATTATTGGTTCTATGTGAAGGAGAAATGTTTTTAATTAATGATAAGTGGTGAGGTACCCCTACGTCCAACCATATGAATATCAAAGTATTCACAAGGGATCCAGTCAAATTCCATAGACTTTATCATTTCTAGTGCACTAGTCCTTTAGGAAGTGAATCTAGCCTTAAGGTTAATCATTGTCTTCCCAATTACACTTGTGAAATTCATTAATATGGTTAAGTATAATTGAGGCATCCGATTTTTATCATTTTATGTTTTATAGTTTGGTGCTTGAAATGTAGATGAAAGAAATTTGATTAACTAATCTAAATTAACTAATTAAATAGCATTTAACTAATCCTAACATAAGCATCCGATCCCACTTTCTATACACATCTTGAACCCACGTATCCACTGCTGGGTGACCAAGTGCTATGCTATTGGGTGTACCAAGCAATAACGTTGCTGGAATTACCAAGTGAATACATGTTACGCTCGAAGCGGTCGTACTTATCTGTGTACTCTATTTGGCTTAATTACTTCATTAATGTAATAACTAAAAAATAATTAATAACTAATTAAAAACATTTAATAAATAGTTTAAAACATTAAATGCATAAATGAAATAGCTAATCTATCCAAAGTGCTATAAGGTTTATCAAAAAGCTTGTCTTTATTATTGCACACACTGTCATGCTCAAGTACAACAATGCTCAAATAAAGATCCATACACTCAATGACTCATGTTGTAGGCACTCAGGAAAAAATTCTAACTTTCAAATGAAAAAATGTAAGAGCTTCACTACAACTACAATTTCTACTTCCATAAATGCGACTACAAGCACATATTTATAGCCGACTATAGACACTATGTTGATGGAGCCACATCGATGCATGATATGATGCATTAACTAGGCCTTATCAATAAGGCCTAGATGATAAGGCTGCATCGACAAGGTTTCATTGATGCAATTGAAAAAATGTGACTCATCATACCCCCACAACTGAATGAAAACTCATCCTCAAGTTCTTTTACAAAATTGGGAAGGTATGGGATTATTGACTAACTTTTCCACAAACAAAACAAACTAACTAATTGACAAAAAATGGAGTGCCCAGGTGTACAGATCAACACATTACAAAAAATTATGGTGTTCAGGACACAAAATTGAACACCATGACTGAAATTTTCAAAAATTGAACAACACGTTCCTTGATGTCCTTGATGTTGTGAAGCTATTGGAGAAGATCAAATGGTCCCAGGTGGTGATGGTTCCTGAGGCTCCAAGGGACCTTCACAGGCTTCACACATAGACGGTTGAGGTGGTTGTAGCTATCCTGCTACTACTGCAACTTTAGGTGGGAGAAGAAAATCATCCAACCATAGTTTCATTTTCTTCTTCTTACTCCAAGGATCATGCACTATCCATGTAACTTCCCCAATGTGGATTGAAATGGGCACATCCCAAGGACACGGGATTACTAGAAACAACTCCTTTGCATTGACAAACCAAGTAGAAAACTGTTTGTGTTTGATGTTGAATGTCCTAACTGTGTTCTTTAGCTTCTGGTAGTCATTCATCTATCTAGCTAGGTTCTCAGTTATAGATCATTGATCTCTGAATTGCCCTTTGAGAACTTCAAGTTTAGTGTTTGCGGTCTCAAGCTTCTACTTGGTGTCTTTGTGATGCTTGAACTTAGCCTTGTATAGCAAATACAAGCTAGCCACTTGTTTCTCCAATTCTGGCCATGGTTGTCCAGCAATTAGCATTGCCAAGTTTGCATAATAGAGATTGGCCAACTCCATGTACTTTATCATCTCCTTAATTTGTAGCTCCTTCAAGTGGATCTCCACTTTGTTGTGAGCATCAATCCCATCAAGGATGGGCTACCACATCTCTCTTCCTTTTTGGAGTTACTAGAGGGCTTCATTCATCTTTGCCTTTACCATCTAGATTTGTTTTTCATTCACTTCCTTCTATAAGCCAACCTGGTCTTTGTAGTGATTTTTCACTTTTTCAAATTTGAGTGCTTCATTTTTTAAGCAATGATCTCAATTGAAAACTTTTGACATAAGATGCATACCTCCTCCATTGATAGATTACAATTTTTCATAGCCAATTTTCTTAGTTTAGTGTTTACCTTGGTAAGCTACTCCTACTGTTGATGAATAAATTCTTGCATTTGATCTTTCTGGGCATCAACATTTTGCAGGTGATGATTCTATGTGGTCAATGCTTCATTTTCCTAGCACATCTAATTTAAGTCCTTTTGGATTGAGTACATTTTAGCCTTTGCTATGGACTATTTGAAGATGGCCATCACTGCCTCCTCCTTAGCCTTCTAAAATCTTTCTTCAAGCTATTTGATAACTTCATCTCTTGTCACTACTAGACTGAGGATTGCTTGCTTTGCAAGTCAAGCACAAAGTTTGGCAACCTTCATGGCCAAGCATTGATTTTTCTCTTGGGCCATTTCTAGTTGTCCCTCTAAAATAATATATATGTCCCTTACATACAGAAACTCCAACTAGGTTGTGGTGATGTTCTTCGAAAGATCAAAAATGTCTAGAGTCAGTTGCCAAGTTCCTTCTAGTCATTCTAGCAACTTTTCGTGTTTGGCTATATTCAATTTCTCACTGACCATGCCTAAAAATTTTTGTACATCTTAAAGTACATATATGTTTGGTATAGACACCACGGGTGCATTCAATGCTTCTATGACACAATCAACAACCACTTTTTCCGTTGTCTCATGCCCTTGATGCTGCATCACCAATACAATTTCCTCTTTGTCTTCCTCTAACCACACTGAGAAAGTGGCATCATTCCTAGAAATTTATGGGAATAGATGATGTGTTGCTAGTAATACCATTACTTTTTAAGCATTAAGATCCAACCTTGAAGGTAGCTATGTTTGTTGGGCAAAGAAAATGGAACCACCCCTCTCCATTAAGCTAACTGTTCGGGCCATCTCATTAAGGTGACTCATTGTTGGTCGGTACATAGATGGACCTATTCCACTCGTTCTTACTTATTGCTCTTGTTCACTCAAGAGCTATTCTCAAATTTTCTATAGCCATTCCATGGTTGTGCAGGCCTCCAGTATTGTTTCCTGGGTGGGTGGTAGTGGAAGCGACTCCTCTAATTAAGTTGTCACTGGCATCTTCTCTTTCATGATCTCAAACCATGAAGCCAAATGAGTATGCCTAAGTGTATTGTTAGAGTAGTGAACAATTCTTGCCCTCTTGCAAATTTTTCTAATGAGACATTGAAAGTGTAAGGTCTTCCTTCCATGTTCATTTTCTTTGAAATGCTTCTCAACTTCTAAGTATAGCAGTTGTGAAAGGTTAACAAGAAACTTCTTGCTTAGAGCAACGCATGCTTAAGTGGAAAAAGTAATTACCTTGCTTAGCCTCACTATTGGATTGAGGTGATAGGCTGTGATCTTAAAAGAAATCCACTTCACCTATGTGAGCGCACCAAACTCCTTACGGTTCACCCCATAGCAATGTTGGGTCCACTCCTTCTTAACCTCAGGATCACCTTGTGTGGATAATTCTGCCAGTTGTGTTCCAGTGTTAGGCAACCTAGGTGCCTGTGCAATAGCTTCTACTGAGTAGGATACTTGAATGTACTTGATCTTGAATATGGATCTTGACTTCTGATTATTCTAGAAAAGGTATGTCCCTCCCATGTACCACTCCCCACTAGACATGATGATTGGCCACATGGGAGAGCTTCGCAGTTGAGTCTTGCCATCCTCTGGAGCTTTCTCCAAAAATGGCCTAGAGTTGATCTCTTGAAGAACGAATCATTGAATCTCTCGAGACTTGATGATATCAAGGCAGGCTTAAATTAAAGTGACCTTAAGCCTTGGCATAGGACTAGGAACTTCTCCTCTTTGTGATTGTTTAGTTGGCACTTCTTCCTTTGGAATCTATCAAATAGATTCCACTTTGGGTTCCCCACGAAGAGGTCCCATTACATGGGTTACCTCTGGTAGTTCTTAGCCTTGTTCTTGCTAGCCCCTTCTAGCTTTGGGTCATTTCTCCCTTGGTTGTGAAGTTTCTTCTTACTGTGGATGTTTTTATTTGGGTGCCATCTGTAATCATAATAAGACCATTGATTAGCAATCATTGTGTAACCTTAAAACAATTGGGATACCTTAACTCTTGAGGATAGTTACACTTAGCTAAGTTGTGATTATGGCTGATTTAATTAATCCAATTATCATTTATTTATGTATTATCATTAATAAATCATCTCGAAGGTTATTAGAAGGATTAACTTGTGAAAAAGTTCATCTTTATATATGATTAAGGTTATTAATTCTTTGGGGGAGTTAGGAAAATTTAGAAAAATTTCCAAAAATTTTCATCAATTTTTCATCGGAAACCTTAAGGTTTGTAGCCCCCACGATAAAGATCTTACCTTTGGTAAGCGCAAGATCGAAAAACGAAGTGATTTGGACAAACGGTTGGGAAGTTATAAGCTCTGGAAGGTTTTGGGCTCTAAAAAATTTCAAAAACTCCCCTTGTGTTATGAGCAAATGGGAAAAAATTGCAAAGTGTTCAATGGTATATATAGGGTTTTTATGATGCATCAACAAGGCCTAGTCAATTGGGCCTCATCGACTAGGGTGGATGCATTGATGGGGCCTCAACGATGCAACCGTTGACCACTGTAGTCAAAATTTGACCTTAGTCAAACTTGCAAAATATGAAGAGTTTTTGAGTGAAATTGATGTCAAATGAAAGCTTAAAAGACCAAGAATAGTATGAAAATATGAGAGNATGAAAGCTTAAAAGACCAAGAATAGTATGAAAATATGAGAAGAGGATGTTTAAACTCATAAATTTTGGAAAAATGAGAAAAATTGATTTAGTGGATGAATGAAATGAAAGATTAAGGAGCACTGAGCAATTTACTCAATGAAAAATGTGAAAGATAGGATTGTAGCAATGTCAAAGGTAAGGAACCATAACTAACCAAGTCAAGAGCTATGTAAGTGGGTCCTCCGCATAGCAAGCTCATGTCCATTTTGCCCTTGCATAACCTCAACTAAGGAGTTTGTGGGCCCCATAGTCGATTTAATGATCATGAAAAGTTAAGCACCAACTTGAAAGAATCTACTCAAGAATCCTAATACATCATACTAAGACATGGAGCATAACATAGAACCCGGTAATGAGGTGAGTTATGGCAGCATGGATGGAGGATAGAAAAGGTGGAATGGAGTTCCAAATTGAGGTCATAAGGAGTCCCTTGTGGCATTTGTGTTTAAAATGACCCCAGAAGAGCCATCCTCAGTCCAGACCAAAATCAACCACTTTCAGTGGCTTCACATCGCCACTCCACGACCAATCCATCCATTTGAGACACAAGAATGCTTCCACAAAATAACCACCATTCCACAAACAAAAGAAAAGAGAAGTAGGAAGTGAGAGAGAGGGCCTTAGTTAGAGGGGGCCTTCAAGCATAGGTGCATGCTATTCGAGTCCCATAACCAATGCTTGTAGCTCGTTTATTTGTCCAAGTGGTGTGCTTTGAATTCCCATTGTTTTTTCTAAAATTGGAACCACACCATGTAAGGACTTATTCGTGTCAAAGGGGTGTGCTTTGAATTCCCATCATTTTTTTTGAATGGGAACCACACCATGCAACAACTTATTTGACTTCCTATTAGTGGTTGGTGTGGAACAGTAAGAAGGCCATGAAAAACACTGAAGCACTCAAGCAAGAAGAAGATTAAAAAGAGTAATGAGTCCCCTTGAAGTCACACCCTTTACAGACCTTTGAATCCTTCCTAATTTTAGAACTACCAAGGTCACCAGTTAATTAAAAGTTTCTTTAATGAAAAGGGACCTCAAATTCCAAGAACAAGAAAAACTATAGAGTTCATTGGATGGGTGGATGATGTGGACTCACTACCTGTTCCATGAAAAATAAACCATGTCAAAATCATCAAACATCAGAATTTAAAATTACAAACCAAACATCGACAATCACAACATTAAGCACAAACCATCATTAGTAAACAACAACTGTGGCACTATGTCCTATGGCAATACAACACTCTTTATTAGCAAAAATAAGAAAATATCACACTTAAACAAAAAGAAAGCAAAATAAAGTAAAATATATAGGAAAGTGTAAAATAATCAAGAAGTTTTGAAGATACTAAACATGGTATAAAATTAGAAAAATTTAAAAATCAAAATTTGTAAAATAAATAATTTGTAAAAATAAAAAACATGAAAAATAAGAAGTAGAAAAACTAAGAAGCTATTTTGATGGTTAGCATAAATGGCCATCTCCCCCATGCTTGAGTTTGAAGGAGGAGATTTGAAAAATAGAATGTGGTTATCCATCCATTGAGGTGACATTTACACTGACTTGTCTAGGTTCTAGAAAAGGCTTTACTTGTTGGATGTTGACCAACTGCTTTTTATTTGGGTTGTCAGGTTTGTAAATCAACATGGCCCCAGAGGGAAAGGTTCGATAAATTATATAAGGTTCCTTCCACAATGTTTGGAATTTTATCTTTTGGGGTACATGTGTGGGGTTCTAGTAAAGAACCTTATATCCTAGTTGAAGTTTCACTTTCCTAATTCTAAGATCATGATGTTTCTTATTGAATTCCTTATTCACCTCATTCAAGGATAGGGCCACTAATCAATTTTCATCTAACATGTTTAGATTAATTAATCTTTCCTTCTGTGCTAGACTTGGATCAAGGTTTAGATCACAGGTTGTTGAGAGTGTACGGAGCTCATATTGCATTGGGAGCGTTAGAAGTTTTCCATACACTAACTCATAGGGAGAATAGCCAATTGGAAGTTTCCAAGTTAAACAATAAGCCTAGAGAGCATCGTTAAGCTTTGTGCTCCAATCCTTCCTATATTTGTTAATGGTTCACATTAGTATTTTCCTAATCTCCTGATTGGTTACCTCTTATTGACCATTGGCTTGGGGATAATAAGTTCTTGTTAATTTATGTTCTACCCTTAAGTGTTACATTAATTTTCTAAACATGGCACCTATGAAATGAGTTCCATTATTAGAAATTAGTGGATGTGGCAACCCAAAACTATTCACGATATTTTGTTCTATAAATTTGGTAGTAGTGGATAATGTACAATCAGTAACAGTTGCTACTTCTACTCATTTTGTGCAATAGTCAACTACTATCATAATATATGCCTTTCCATTGGACATGGATGTAATGGAGCCCATGAAGCCAACAGCCCATATGTCAAAAGGCTCTAGTTGTTGAATACACTGTTGAGGACCTTCCATGCAAGTAGTCATCCCCCTGTCATGTTGACAATTTTCACAAGACTTGATGAACTAGTGGGCATCCCTAAAGATTGTAGGCCAATAGTATCCTGCCATTAGAATTTTTATGGCCATGTGTCTCCTTGCATAGTGGCCTCCACAAGGTCCTTTGTGAGCATCCTGGAGAATGTGTAGTTAATCATTGTCAGGGACACACCAATAGATTAGGCCATCAACACACACCTTGTAAAGGTGTCCATTGATTTCCATGAAGTATTTGGCTCGATGAAAAAATTATTACTTCTTCCTAAAATCCAAGTCTTGTGGCATCTCTTGAGTGATAATATATGTGAGGATGCCATTATACCATATTATTTTTATAGGCGTTTATTCATCTATTGCTTTTATAAAGAGGAGTTCATCTGGAAACTAATTAGAGATCAAGCTCTCCTCCTCTTTATTATCCCATCTTAAATGAGAAAGTCTTAATAGCAAAAATTTACCCAAAAGAAAACAATGTATCTACCAAAATATACACTAATGATACAACTGGCAATGAGGTGAACAATGGAGAGAAGGATGGAAAGAAGAGAATGGAATGGAATCCCAAGAACAAGGTGGTGTATAGCCCCTTGTGTGTTTCATGATTAATGTAACTTGGCAAATCTCATTCCAACTCCGGCCTCAAACCAACCACATCCAGTGACTTTGTATCAATGCATCTGGTTAATCCATCCCCTTGAATAATGAGAATTCTTCTCCAAAGAGTCACCATCATTCCGACAAAACAAGGAG